>RHLR01000374.1:0-22341 GCA_009806335.1 Davidsoniella australis | reverse complement strand
TTCGTCTTCTCTTTGTAACTTCTAGGGTTCTTAGGGTTGACCTTTTGTGTTTATAGGCTAGTTAGATAGTAGATAGGCACCGTGCATATGTCCCTTATGGTGATGGGTGTGAGCCGCGTTCTTTTTTGACCCGCCTCCACCGTGCTCGTTAACAATACCAATTCCAATTCCAATTCCAATTCTTTCCTATAATCATAGTCATAAAAAAAATACAGTATTTTGTATCGTATGTAGACTGTAGTCTACATATTTTCAAAGGCAATTCATGCAATATATGTTCTCTACGAAACTAACTCTTACAATTAGACATTGTGTGATATACTTGGTATTTTCCAACAAAAATTATATAGTGTCAGCAAAAAACTAATGTGTACTATGTACAAACATATTAAATCATGAAAGATTGCATGTTATGGAAATGTTTATCAAGTGTAGTAACTTAATATACAGTTAATGCGGAATATTTTGGCAAACTTGTTCATTCACCAACGAACTTCGGACAAATGGCCGTGTCAGTGTTCATGACGATATCACGTGAGCTATATAATAAAGGGTTTTGCTATTTTTTTTCTTAAGTCAATAAGTGGCGTTCGATTTTGAGCCACTCTTGTTAGGTTCTTCAATAATACCCCACTTAAATATATGAATTGTAAGAAATTCCGCTGTGATTCTATTATTTTTGTAATTTTTTATTGCCCAGCCACACAAAATCTCAGGTTTTCTGGCCCTAATAGTTTGTGGTGGGAAACTAGTGGGTCCCATCCGCCAGACTTTTGCGTTCCCCTCCCTACCTTGGAATTGTCTACATCCATACGAATTTTGACGACTCTTTCGCCCGGCCTTACACGATCCCCAACTCCGTCGAAACGATACCAGTCGACACACATTCACCATGGCGACCGAATTGACCGTCCAGTCTGAGAAGGCTTTCCAGAAGCAGCCTCACATCTTCACCAACTCCAAGGTCAAGACCAAGTCTACTCGTCCTGGCAAGGGTGGCCGCAGATGGTACAAGGACGTTGGCCTGGGTTTCCGTACCCCCGCCACCGCCATTGAGGGCAACTACATTGGTATGTGGTGATCGAGCGAATTCATCGACCGACTGGCTTCATTTTCGTGGTGGACATAGCCCTACACGACTGGGCGTTATATCGCTGGACGAGACTCGAATATTTCGTCCTTTTTTCTGTTTCTCACAAGATATCGACGGCCCGCGCACCACGTACAATGGGCGTACAATCGAAATAGCGACAACACATCAAATAATTTTCGTTTCCTCGCGCGATATTACTATACAACATGTCTTCCACGAAAATCGAATCTAGTCTCAGACGAACGAGCCAATAAACAACATCGCAACTAAGAAAATATTCGTACTAACAGACAGCTGATTTACAGACAAGAAGTGCCCCTTCACTGGTGAGGTCTCTATCCGTGGCCGTATCCTCACTGGCACCGTTGTCTCTACCAAGATGCATCGCACCCTGATCATCCGGAGAGAGTACCTTCACTTCATCCCCAAGTACAGCCGTTACGAGAAGCGCCACAAGAACCTTGCTGCTCACGTTTCGCCCGCTTTCCGCGTTATGGAGGGTGACCAGGTCACTGTTGGTCAGTGCCGGCCGCTGAGCAAGACTGTACGTTACGACTTCCCCGACTATCAAATTCACACGATACCTCCAACAATACAAGCCTACGGCACGAGAGACAGCATGAGCAATACTAGCTTGGAAGCCTTTTGAGGGGACTGACAATCTTGAACGCCCTTTACTACTGAATCTCCGCCAAAATTTCATCAACTACACATGCTAACAACCACTACCTTATAGGTCCGCTTCAACGTCCTGCGCGTACTTCCCCGCACCGGCAAGGCCGTCAAGAAGTTCAGCAAGTTCTAAACAGTCAAATAAAATTCTGTCATTTCGGAGCAACGAGGGGCATGGGTCTTATGTAAGAATTGGACGGCTTTTTTAAACGGTTTTTGCTACTGCGTACCTAGGCGAAAAATGATGTGCTTAGGAGCAGGGTTTTTTTCAATCAAAAAATATACTTGTGAACAAACAAATCAAAAAAATTTACGATCAAAGACCCCAAGAGAGAAAAAACACATGAAACAATCGCGCGCCGCGACCTTATCGATTCATTTCATCCAATACCCCGTTTGTCAGCTTTGGGGAGAAGAGAATATATTCACAGCAAACTGCGATGGTTTGGTTTGTTTTCCTTCGTGGGCTATTAGTGAAAAAGCTCGTAGCCAAGTTTGTTTCGATCGTGCAGAAGAGAAGTTTATATTCACTGATGCCATCAAAAAGTCATGCTTGTCGGCGTACCGGTTTTGTGGGAATGAATGAATATTGAATAGTCATATCATATGTCAAGTAATTTTCCAAACTTCAACTGTAGGAAGTAATGACTGTCGTCATAAGCTACCAATGAGATATAGAAATGTAGAGACATGTACCAGTGTATGAACATACTAACCCTAGTATTGACGAATGCACGTGACCACATATCGTGAAATATAATCTGCCCCACTAATTCCAACGACTCCTATGAAAGGGATGGATGCCAGACTAATCTGAGCAATCCTGGACACTAGGAAAATTGGTGCCAGAAAACACGGCCTCGCCCGGAGTCGAAAAGGAGCTCTTAGTTAAATCTCTAGACTATAAATAAAATCATCATCATCATCATCCAACGACTTCTATGTACCCCAGAATCTAAAGCTTCCCTCTAAGACTAGCTAGTTACAGTAAGGAAGCATCGATGTATTATTGCAGATTTTAAAGCCGGGTATCTTGTCTACGATATCTTGTTGAGGATATTAGCGTACCTTTTTTGCCAAAATGGGCTGGCTCGGCAATCTATTCTGGTCATCTGGATCATCATCATCCGACAACAACACCACCAACAAAACAGACACCCAAACCGACCCGCTCAAGAATCTAGATCCCAAACTGCGCGAGTTTCTGGACAGCGAATCGCCTCTCAAATACGAGCGAGCTGCCGCCGAAAATGCCTTTGCTAGTAAACGAGAAGCCGCAAAACGCGCCGCCGATGAAGCTGCTGCTGCCGCTGCCGCTGCTGCATCGTCGGAGTCATTCATCATCGCCGAAAGCTTGTTCCCCGACGGTCGGTATGCGCATCTGTGGAAGAATTACCGGCCTCTAAATATAGTTGAAGAAGAAGGCAAGACAAACAATGAGAAAATGTCAGATGTCTTGGAGGGATACAAGATGCGTAAGGGATCTATTGGCAAAGCGGCACTAGAGAATTGCTCACAATCTCAAGAGGAGTGGATGAATTGCCTCAAGTCGGGGTCTTGGGAAGATAGAGTTATGCTTTGCCGAGATCAGCTCAGGAAGTTTGAACGGTGCTATAATATGCAACATGTAAGTCTTTGTTGACATATAAGTTCTCGTGGTTTGATTCTCAGTCTGGATACTAACATTGGTTAATAGCGATTCCTACGTACACTAGGATACCAAGCCGACCCAACTCGGTCACCTGATATCGATGATGTCATCCAAATTCACGCCGATAATCTATACGAACGACAGCTATTACACGAAGCCGCCGTCGAAGAAGCCAAAGCCGCTGGTCTTCCCGAGCCCGAATGGAAACCCGCCCCTTCTCCAAATTCGCTAACAGAACTCACCAAACCCATTGGTTCCACACAAAATTCGACTGAAGCCGTCCCTACACCACCGCATGAAGTTCTTCAATGGAAAGATAAACTCGAAGAAGTCTCAGAAGCCGATCGACCGTTTGAAAAGGCTGCTCTCGAAGCCGATTGGAGCATTAAGCAGAAAACTGCTGATAAGGTTCAGAAAATCATGAATGATGAGCTCAAGGAGGTCGCGACGCGGAAACAGCTAGGAAAAGCTTCGTTGATGGACTACGTCTGGCAGTCGTTCAAGCCAAGCCAGGATGGTGATCAGAAAAAGTGAGACTCTCCAAAGTAAATAGAGGAAGAGCAGACAGAGATATTTTGTGTACGAAATATGAGACAGGAACAAGAGAAGAGGAGTCTCGTGTACCATTAGTGTATTCTACAGAACAATTTACCTAGACACAACAGCATATCTCGTTATGTATGTAGGCCAACAGAATTTAAATATGAAAAAATGAAAAAGAAAAGGAAGTATTGTCTATTCATACAAAGAATAATGAGAAGTGAAAAAAGACAGTAAGAAAAAACGGGGGTATATAGTCCAAAACAAATAGCAAATGTCATCAACACAGTAATAAATGAAATCCCAAAGCCTAGTCTGATAAATGAAAAGCCGACATCATCGTGATTCTAGCGCCTGCGCTGCTCGTTCTAAAAACAGGTTAAATTCACGAATCTGCCTTAAAGAGCCTCCGCCTTCTCCGCGACTCGATGCCGCTTCGGAAATACTTGCAATTATAAACTCCAAGTTCGCCAATTCGAGATCCTTGGCCTCCCGTGAGTTCGTTACTTCTGGCGCCGTTAAACCTGAACTCAACGCCATTTCAACGTTATGCATAGTAGAGGACATGGCCAGACGCTTTTGAAGCTCATCTGAGTTATGGTCGTGTACGTCGCGTGCTGCATCAATGCGTAGCGCAATCTGCTCCTTTTCTGCTCGGAGCTCAATTAACTCGGCCCGGAGACGGGTCTTATGAGCGACAGCCTGACGTACCCGCTTCTTCAAGGCGTGGATGGCATCTAAAGATATCGTATGTTGTAGTAGACGAGTGCGGATTTCATCTTGGAAAGCCTCGAGTGCGCGAATTTTGGCCTTGATATCCTTCTTTGTGGTGGTAGAATCGGCAGTTTCGAGAAGCATGACGAGTTGCTCGAGGCATGTATCGATGACTTCCTCGCATACTTGGCTGAGCACATCAATGGTGTTGACGCCACTACGTGATGTGTATGGAATGTCTGCCAGTGCAGAAGCTAGAGGATCGGCGTCATCGTCCTCATTAGCTGGCCGAGAGACCTTAGAGAAGCGCTGTACGGCAATAGGTATGGTAGTCTTGTTGTCCATGTGCTGCAAGCGCTCCGAGACATTGTCTGCCTGTTTGTTTTGTTTCTTTTTCTTCTTGTTATTTTGTGGCACTCGTTGTGGTGGTGATTTTGGTTTTGTTTGCCGTGAGCGTTTTGGCGCTGGCGGGCGTCTTCGAGTTCGGGAGTTGGTGATGGCGAGTGACTTATGGTCTGGTCATTAAGCACCTCTAATACGATGGGAGAAGAGGGAGTCCGCGAGGCAGCAGCTTCACTGCCGATGTCTGGTGAGTCCTGTCGTTGTCGCTTGTGTCCGGCTAGTGTTTGGGCAGCTTCCGTGTCGCTGATTTCCTCTGCCACGTCGTCATCGGAATAATCAGCATATGTCGGTTCCTCAAAATTATCCCCTGGAAGATCAAACTGTGGTGGTTCTGGTGACGCTGGAATCTCGCGCTTATCCTTGACAGCGTGTTTTACAATGCGATCAGCCTCGGGCGAGAGCTCATCAATATCTTCTGCCGCAAGTTCTGTCATGCGAGAAAGGCGCGAGAGTCTAGATGCTTTAGACAATCTTGTTTTGTTTCGGCTAGCCATACGAGATTTGCGTGTCAGTGGTGACGATGCCTCCATTGCGGCGTCTAGCATGTCGGAGTCGATGTTGGTTATAGCATTATTCCGGCGTGCGCTAGACGGCGGGGCACTGATGACTTGTTCGAAGCGGCGACGTTGGCCGCTGCCTGGCGCATTAGGGGGGGCTCTCGCCGATCTCCTCGAAAATCGAGACATTACTCCTTCTTACGCTGCTGGATGGAAGCTCCTCGAGATCGTCTGGCGCACCTTCTGCAGCGGGTGTTACACGAGTTGTCCACTCCGGAGAGATTTTTGGCGGTGGTATAGTGCGGGCAAACGATCTCCGGGCAGACCTTGGCGCTGGTTCTTCTATTGGTGGTTCTGGTGATACTGCTGGTGCTGATGACGATGATGGCTCGGGCTCTGGCGCTGTCGCAATCGAAAAGCTTTCGGTGGGGAAGAGTGAGCCAAATTCTATATCGTCTACTTGATGTCGTCTAGGCGCATCATATTGTCAGTTTGTGCTCTCAATTCCATTATCTCGGACAAAAAATAGGCAAACTTACTGTGCACCACGAAGGCGCTGTTGCATGCGCTCGGCTCGCGCTATGTAACTTCTGGTTAGTCATATAATCAATCAAATTGACATCATCTTATCTATATGTCTATATATACTTACTAGCCATTGCGCCTGAATTTAGTTAGTCGCAAGCTCGGTCGATGATTTCGGTGTCGCGATACTCAGTCTTGGTGTTTGTGGTTCTGATGTCATTTTGGGATCAAAGAGACAGGAATTTGCGACGCGAGGCTACCTTTGCTTTTCTACGCGTTGCTGCTGATAGTGGAGTACACAATATTACGTGTGGGCCACACCAAAACATAAGTACTACTCTATCTTACCATCGCTTAGCAGGCCTGTCGCGGGGTTGATCAGTAGTCTAGGATCGAGACAACGCTTCAAAGAAACTAATTGATTGTTGCAAAGAAGAGCAGGGCTAGAATTGCTTTTCGAATTTCTCGAAGCTACTTGTAGAAGTTGTAGAATTGGGTCGGCTACAACCCTACCAGTCAATACAGTTTTTTTGTTTTTTTTTTGCACATTTGAAAACTCCGGTTGAATTCCGTCATCGGTGTTGACTCCTCCGTTTGCTAATTCCACGAGATAAAAGGAGCTCATCCCCTGACCTAGCTGCATGTTTTTTTGCTTTGTTAATTGTTATATCTGTACTAAGCCGAGGCTCGTTTGCTGAGGCATCTCGATGTGGAGCTTTCGCCGAGTAGGAAAGTCCCAACAAAGAATAGCCAAGCCTTAAAATATGTTATTATTGTGGCTTTAGTCCCAAGAAGGCGTTGTGGAAGGAGGCCGTGATGCAGGTCTTTAAAATACGGAGCGAAGTTCGGTCCAACAAAGCGCCGACCAGGCAGCTTCAGCATGTCTATTATATATATGTATGTAGTCTTACCAATATATATATCAATTATGTTTCTCTCTTAATTGAATTCTTCAGTTTCTTTGTCCATACGTGAATAACATATCGTATCGCCAGCATGGCCTCTTCTTCCTCCTCCTCGTCTATATTTACGAAGCCCGAGGCCTTCCCGGGCTTCACGTGCATCACCAACCAGATTTATATTCACAAGCCATCTGCTACGGAAGCCGCAAATACACCGCCGTCTACCGTACCACTGCCTCGGGTTATCATCCTCTATGGTTGGGGCGACGGCCTTCCACGTCATGTCGCTAAATATACCGACGGCTTCCGCACACTGTTCCCCTCAGCCACTATAATCGCCGTGCTCTCGCCTATATTGAAGGCTCTCACGCAGGGAATGGTAGCGCGCGCTGAGCACATGGGCCGCCTCATCGACCTTGCCTATCCACCTGATACCGTCTACTCCGCCACTGCTCCTGAGGACGCCGTGCTAGTTCAAGCCATGTCCAATACCGGAGCCATCAACCATACGGCTACTATGCACGCCTACACGCAGCGCTTTGGCCGCGCCATGCCGTACCGTCTTTTGAGTCACGATTCTATGCCTGGCAGCGTTAAGCTGACCTGGGAGAACATGCCGCGCTGGTCGCGGGCAATGGCACTTGGTACGGCCAACTTTTTCCCATGGCCGTTCTTTGTAACGCAGACAATCTGGGGGGGCGTTTTTAGCCAGTAATGAGTTTGGCCATTGGCTCTTTGGCGTTGATACTCCGCAGGTCAATGCTGGCAAGGTCGCCGTTAACGAACTGTATTCGTATAAGGATATGCTGAAGTTGTACATGTATAGTAAGGAGGACGAGATCATCTACTGGAAGGACGTCGAGGAGGCCATGGCCTTGAGCAAGCAACATGGATACAAGACAATGGCTAAGATATTCTCCGGTAGCGGCCACGTAGGCCATCTCAGAATAGCCCCCGAAGAGTACTGGGCAACCCTTACTGAAGCATGGGCATCAGCGGCGCCCACCGTATAATAGAGTAGACATGTTAAAATAGACATGAGCGGTAGATAGAGATACATGGAGTATGAAGTTTGTTAATCTGATTCATGGTTTATATATATAGGAATATGATATATCGCAGTGCTGTGTTTGCCAGTGCCCAGCAATGGCCATTCGTCGTTTTGACGAAGGAAAAAAAGCAAATAGGTATATAGAGAGGAACGCCACTATCCTTGTGTGTTGCTATATCGTTGATGCAACCACGTACGCTTTGAGCCCCCCAAAACGCCGTCATAAAGAGGAAAGAAAAAAAGAAAAATGTTGGAATATATACAAAGGGAAGGTACAAATAATGGGTAAATGTGGGTAAAAATTATAGCTCAATTGAAGAATCTTTGAGGGTCTTCTTGGGCTCCCACTGCATCAAGTCCTCGTTGAACACATGGCTGTAATACATTGTTAGTAATTTTGTCTGATACTTTTGATGTGATGTAATGACTTACTCGTTGAACTCGGTGTCCTTTAGGGCCTTGACGCCATACTTGTTGGAAATGACCTCCTTGAACCCATACGGAATGAGAGCGCTGACACCCTCGAACTGAGTCTCTCTCAATGGGAAGATGTCGCTCTCGAGGTACTCAGTGCCGCTCTTGTCGTGGAGAACCTGTGTAGGGTTGCCTTCCGCGTCTAGCTGGTACCGGGCGGCGGAGATGTCGACGTACAGACCGTTCTGGAGATCGATCCAGCGTGCGTCGATCGAATTGGACTTGTCGACAGCACCATCCTTGAAGTTTGGGTTGATCTCAAGGCGGAAACGGCGGCCCTCGGGAACACCGTCGTACTGGTAGAAGAACATGGTCATGTTATAGTAAGCGGCAAGGAAGTTAAGACTGCCCTCGCTGATTTGGATATCAGAATCTGAGTCCCAAGGAAGAACCTGTAGAAGAAGACAAATGATTAGTCTCGATTTTATTTTAATTGGCCAAGGCCCTATCAGGTCTACCGGTATAAGGCTACAGAGGCCCGTAGTAGACGAGTCTTGGTATATATTCATCTGATATAGTTGACTTACCCGCTGACCCCACCACCAACCAAGAAGACTGCCGTCCATTAACCAGGCTTCGACACTGAGATCCGTAAGCGTGGCCAGGCAGGTCTGAACTAAAGTCTGCATTGCCTCCTTCTGTTCTGAGTATGGTAGAGGTGCTGAAGCGATACGTGGATCATAGTGAGGGTGGAAGCTACACACGATTTTATGTTAGACTACGAAACGACGAAAGAATATAGAGAGGAAATAATAAAGAAAAGACATACGATGCTTCCTTGAAATATGCTGGTTTGGTGTTTGAATCTGAAAGGGGCTTGTCTTGCTGGTTGGCGTCGGTGTTGATATTGAAGTTGCTAGTGGTTGGTGATGACAGTTTGGGCAGCGAAGGAGTGCTGATAGCAAGGCCAGAAACGCCAAGCACTGATGACAGGAGTACAAAAGCAGCCTTCATGGTGTTGGTGTGTGAAGTGATATGGTGTGATATAATGGGATCGAAGATGGGATAGGTCGCAGGCGATCAATGTTGTGTGTTAAATAGAAGACTGGATTGAAGACTGATAAGATGAAAATGATAGCCAAAGCAACAGAAAAGTAAAGAAGAACTTGAGGGCTTCATCTCTATATATCCATACGGCGCCTCCGACTAGGACATCGACCAGGACTTACGAAGCATAGGCCACTCCAGTCCAACATGCTTGCACATACATACTTGCTTGATCCTTCAGCTAGTTCCGCAAACAACTTGAGAAGACCAGGCGACTTTACTGACTGACTGACTGACTGGAAGTGACTGATAATCCATGCGTTTATTTTGAACATTTTCCTGATCCGACTGACGGGCTGCTGCTCGGCCAAATTGCTGTACTGGGGCATGTTCCCAATGCAGATCGAGCCCTGGCAAAGCATAAGCATGTAAATAAATACTAGATATTGTGTTTCCGAGCTCTGAAATTCAGTGCTATTGCTGATAGCCTAAACGGTATGCCTGAGACAATATAGTTCAGTGCCTTCGAAGCCTTCCCTTCCTTGACTTCAGCAGTGCGTTCTACTTTGCTATTTAGCAATTCGATCCAGTTCCGGGTGATTAACAAGGATGCTGTTTTGTGAGAGGGTCCTAGAGCGATGAAACCAACCAAGCACGCCAGGAAGGCCGCGTCATTATCCAGCACCCACATGTTACTTTTCCCCTCCATAACATGAAAGTGCTGGCTCTGGTGGGCTTCCAGATTCGGCATATAGCAAGCCCATAACCCTGCTGCGGGCCAGGGATCTATGCCGCGCCAGGCTGAGTGACGCAAATCGACGACGATAGTATCCTTAGCATTACTCAAGCTATTGAGTTTGTCAAGCGGAGGACGTTAAATATCTGTCCAGTAGCCAACCTGGCGTCGTATGATCTTAGTGATTTAGGTAGACGTTAAATATAATCAAATCAAATCAAATCTTAGCATTACTCAAAGGTTAATATTAAAATAGGTACAGTACACTATCCGGCATGTTAAACAGGCTGTGTTCATCGAGAAAGCCTTCAAATATCTGAGAATCCCCCAGTTCATGGCAAAGCCTGCCATGAGAAAAAAAAATCCCTCATTTCTATTGGTACAAAGCATACATGAGCAAGATAACTTTATCGGTGCTTATTCTTGGCGATGAAAAGGTTGCATTGTTTGATGCTAGTTATTTTGTCTGACTTGTTTTTCTTGTCTTTTGTTGACAATAAGAGCTGGCTGGCTTGGAATTAATTCAATTCTGCAGAGTCTATCAATTAGGGTTTATTTATTTGTACATTTTGTGTATCTTCAAAATTTGCTTACTCCCTTTTTGGGATTTGTTTTGGTTTTTTTTTTCGTTGACTTTATAGTCGTCGTCATTCTTTTTATGCTGTTCATAATTCCAAGGTTTCAGGCTTGATCTTTCCCTACACGAGGTACATACATTGTAACTTCAACCGTATTTGATAACCCTAACAATGTTCCAATGTTCTATGGACAGAAATAAAATACTTGTCTCAAACCAAAATTTGACTGTTCATAGCGATCAGCTACTTTTCATCAATATAATAATTTATATATAAATCCACTAATAATACGCGAGACACATCGTGTTGCGGATTGAATAGTTGTGTGTCTTTCTCAATAACATATGATAATTTCATACCACCCTACCATGACCCTCAAACCACAGAGATGTGTTTTGAAGCAGCCACTGTTATTTTTGTAGGTGTACTTTAGGATTCCTGTCTACGGGGACGCATAACGTCTGTTCGTGCCGCCCGTTAGTCGCTTGATCCCTCTAAAAGCATATTTTCTTACTAAGACCCTAGTCTCTATACAATCATTTTAAATACATAAAAGTCTCTAGCCCTTGACTGCTGTAGTGGCGCGCTGCCAGTTGCATCTAAACATAGCGCCACACTATATGTGATTATTTTTAACGTCTACCTAAATCACTAAGATGGGGTTTGTCAACTTGTGGCTGCAATGGCTGAGGAGGTCCACTCTCAGCAACTGAAACTGGATAGTGCCATGTTGGGTTCCTGATAAGCCCCTAGCATGACCGATAAGAACTACCTATTGGAGCTACAGTAGTATACAATACTAAACAGTACCTAAGCTTTGGGCCTCGAATTGCTGTCTCTTCCAAGTTACAGATTCTCGTACTTGAACATCAAACACTAAGCTTTTTGTTTCTGTCGTTTTTCCCGTGTATTACTGAAAATACATACATTTCTTCTCTAGTGACCATCGCATCACAATTTTGACTTCTATTTTGCTCGTCTGGAACGAGAAACGGCTGTTACCGAGACGCTTTGTCACTACAGCTCCAGAATTACTTCACAATTGCTTCGGCTTGGCCTTCTTTCTAACTGGGTTGTCTGCCTATCTGCATATGTCACTTGACTCAACTAATTAGTCGACGAACCTGCTTTGAATTGCATACTTCTTAGCACCACCGACTTATCGAATCGATTTGCTAGAAGCATTCCGTTTTCTATATTCTATCATATTCCCGACCGCATAGCTCTTTCAGCATTCACTTCACCTAGTCTGCGCACCACATCGTAGCGCTTTTACTCATACTTGATTCCTTTGCGCCCGCTTTACAGCCTTGTAATAGCTCATACCGGATTTCCATAACATAACTCTCTTCCTCAAGCTAGAATTGACCCGCATCCACCAACAGTGCCTATTGCACCGCAATTGTCGTGTCTCATAGTTGCCACATTATACTTTTCTACAACGCATATGTTCACACAAACACAATTATATCACATTACATTGCATCTTCTACACAGCAGCAACCATGGCGGTTTGGAATGTACGTATCAACATCACAAAGACATGCTCAACAAAGCTTCTATATTCTGACAGCCAGCTAGATCTTTCGAATACTCGGCGATATATCGCACGCATCATCAAAATGCATCCTGATTGCTGCAATTCATCGTAACCGGAGCGCCGAAGGTATGTATCCAACAATACCGCTACATTTGCTTTGTTAGCTAGTAGCTAGTGTACCAAGCTGACAATTGCTGCCTACAGGTGTCTCCCTCATCACTCAGATGTTCTACGCCCTCGTCTTCGTAACAAGATACACCGATCTCTTTGAAGAAACACACGCCTGGAACGCCATATTCAAGGTGTTCTATATACTCACATCATTTTACTCTCTTTACATCATCACCCTCATGCAGTTCAAGTTCCCCCGTACCCGTGAGATGGAGCTTTCGTGGAAGCTAGGTGGTGCTATCTTGGCTGGTTCTTTTCTATTGACACCGTTCGTCTACTGGATAGCATCATACGAATACTCATCCGTTGCGACTGTAAGTACCAACTTTATAGCGATAGCCATGTTTAAACATATACTGACTCCTCTTAGTTCCTTTGGGAGTTCTCGCAAATTCTTGAGTCAGTTTGTGTCTTGCCTCAGCTTTTGCTGCTGCGCCAGACTGACATACCAACTGTCATCAATTCATACTACTTAGTTGCACTGGCTAGCTACCGTGGTCTATACGTCATGAATTGGTTCGTTCGCGCATTGGATCCCAACGATAGAGTCAACAAGGTGTCGGTCTTCTTTGGAATCATCCAGACTATTCTGTACGCCGACTTCTTCTATGTATACTACAGTCGCCAGCGCGTCAAGCTTCGCAATGGATGCGTTATTGATTCTGAAGATATGGACCGTGGTTGGATTATCAACCGCATCTTCGGACGTAACGTTCAACCGATCCCCACCCATGACGAAGAGAATCCTAGCTCAATTGGTGGCCAAGGCCCCCTCTCAGGCAATGGCCTTACTATCGGTGGATCCAACAACCGCTCAACATCGCGTGCCAAATGGGGTGCTCGCGGTATATCTATCAGTGCCGACGATGACACACTAGAGCAGGCGGAAAGCAGCTCACACGATGACCTGGACCAAAATGTCGACCCTGACGCTAATATGAAGGATCCCGATGAGTTGGCACTTGCATTAGACGACGATGACAGCTCGGAGGGTGGCCGTCCTTTGGACCAAGGTGTTTCCGATGACAGTGATGATGATACTTCGCCTGACGCCTCTAAGAAGCCATTAACTGGTGGTTCCGGTGTCAAGGGTGGTGAAGAGTGGCGTGATTAGATTTTCTGGGTGGGGGATGATTCCTACGATAGCTCTAGCGTGTTTATATAAAGCATAGTATAGTAATTTCCACAATGTCATTACGATTCAATTAAGTTATCATCTGCGCATCTCATAGATGACAATCATTTTCACTTGTTAGCCTGTAGACGAGGGTTGGAGGAGATAAGGGTTTACCACTTCTGTCATGACGTTAGTCATCTAATGGTGGGGCAGAGACTTGGCAGGCAATCTCACCGCGCATACGGATCTCAGCCTTAGCCCTGCGTGCATATGTAAAAGTCAATTCTATCCAGCCTTGCGTGACATCGATTTTGACCATATCTATCTACATTTTCTTATTAATTCTCTCTTTCATCTGCGTATACTCACAATATCGAATACGAAACCTGAAAGTCCAACCATTGATTATCCGGCAATCTATTTTTAAAATTGAAATACCTCCTTTTCTAGCCATCGAAACACCATAATAACATATAAAGCCTATCTATATACTCCATGGCTGATTTGATGGAAGTTGACTCGGCGCATGTTGCCACTGATGAGGCTGCCGGAGCCCCCGCAGCGACGCTGTCTCGCGATAACGAGATGCAGACACACACACGTGCGACAGCGGTCAGATCGATCGAGGGCTGGATCATCGTGGTAACCAATATCCACGAGGAGGCGGATGAGGAGACGGTGCAGGAAGTGTTCTCTGAGTACGGTGAAGTGAAGAATCTGCATCTTAACTTGGATCGTCGGAGTGGTTACGTCAAGGTATGAATTCACGCTATCCATTGATGAGTTCCTTCTTGTCGTCCATCAGTTTTAGGCTAGATTTTCACCTTGCTAACAACACGATATATATAGGGTTATGCATTGATTGAGTATGCTACCTTGGAAGAAGCTCGGGCTGCCATCAACGGTGTTCATGAGACCAAGATCTTGGACCAGACGGTGGATGTTGACTTCGCTTTTGTGCGGCCGCACCCGGCGCTAAGGGTGGAGACGGCGGTGGACGCAATGGAAGATCTGGCCCTCAGCGTGGTCGGGGCCGTAGCCGGAGCCGTAGCCGGAGCCCCGAGAAGAAGTAAGGCTTTAATGTTGATACAGACGACCAACAATTGGCATATGGGGAGGGGAGCTAAAGTAAATGGAGAATATGTTTTCTTCTTTTTCTTTCCATGATTGTATCAAAATACTCGCACATTTTTTTTAGCCGGTGTTTTTATGAGTATCTTTCTGATATAGTTCTAGGGATTTCTAGTTTGGATATTTTATCTAGAGTCTTTTTGGGATCACCCTGGAAATTAAAGTATACAAAAAAAACACCGGCGTTTAACTATACGAAATTAACAGGTACGTCGACTAATTCGTCTAGAAGGAAGCACAAGAGTTTTCTTAACTGAAACTTAAAAACTGACCGCTCATGCTCTTCTCTAGATATTGTGCACATTCCGAAATTAATTCGTAGTGACATTCGGCAAGAAAAACTGAATGCTATACTGGTACATTCATAAAGTCGGTAGCATGAAGTCATATTATGCATGGCTTCCGTTGCTCTTTTGTTCCGAATGTCCGGAGAAGATAGAGCAGATCCTTCGTCTAACTTTGACGATGGGCCTACAAATCGGCTATAATCTGGCGATAAAGATGACTAGAACAATATTCCAGCTAACAGTAAAACGGAACCTCGTACGAGAGGTTCAAGTTAGGAAGTAATTTTCTCTTATCGTACATCCTCTCATGTAACGATCTAACCCCGCTGTACCTGGACTATGGATTCTGGGCTCGTCTACGGTCAAGATCGGTGCCCTGTTTCCCGACACACATGATCTTGCATGCTAATATCTTGCCTAAATGCGATGTGATCTAGTAAAAATGAAAGCAATGAGGGGACGCGGCGAAGAAACCTGGCACATACACCTATCTTGGTTCCGGTCTTGTCCGATATGTTCTCCTCACGGTCTCACGGCGTACCCTTGCCTCTCGGTGAATAGGTAAGACATAAAGGTTAAGTTAAACGAAGCTCCTAAGTTGTATTTGGAGAAATAAAGAGGGATGATATGACGCCTTTTATCTCTTGTTTTTTATATTGGGAATGGGGGAACTAATAGGCTTCTTTTTTCTATGCTTTGTCGGACAGACGACGACAACAATACGGAAGGGAAATAGCAAAAAATAGTTAGATCCCACGGAGATGATGACCGAGACGGTCCAAGCTATGCCATTCAATGTCATGCTATGGCTATCACGAATCAGGCAAGGCTGAGCACGAGCGAGCTGTTCAATTTATGTGCTACCCGGTCAGGGACCGGTTTTTTTTCTTTTTTTTTTTCTCCTAGAAGCTACTATGTACTATATATTTGGCCATTTCTTGGCATATCTGTGGAGAAGAAAAGAACAAGGTTCACGGGCTATGTCTTTCTTTCATTTCTTCTTAGTGTTTTCGTCTTCGATCTACTCCAAAGCGAATTGAGAAGAACTCACGAATATGATGCGGAAGAGCATAACATTGAGGAATGTGATTTAACAGGCGACAAAGAGGCTAGGTGGAAGAAGGTCGGTTACAATATGTCCCCTAAAATTTTCGTGTGGTAGATTGGGAGGCAAAGAACTCTTGATATTAATTACTCCTTTGAGTAATCAGTTGCAAATGCTAGCCCGTCACCGAGAGTGGATTAGTCAACTCGCGGATGCTTGTACTAACAAGATAATCTGGGGTATGTTGTAGTTATATGTTGATGAAAGCAAAGGTTGAAGTCATATCTAGACGTTGAGGATATAGGTTATGATATTCTTGTATGTAGTCACCGGACGTTGTATCATAATCGAAAGACTGATATGAAGCTAGTACTAGTAAATATAAGGACTATACAACTATTTTAGAGCCAATAATGTAGCTGACTATTGTCATTGACAAGATGACAGCCAAGTCTTTTTTCTTCTCTTGTTGTCTCGTTAAGACAGAAAACAAGCTTTTCCTCAACGCACAAAACAAAAAGCAGATAATAGAAATCCAAAAGGAAAATGAGAGAGACAGAGAGAAGAAGGGAGACAAGCGAAAGCGGCTCTAAAAATGAGCTTGACTCTCTAATTTGTTATCTTGCCAGAGTCCCATATATCGATCTATACCAGACTTTTTTTTTGGCCACGAGGTCTACGATGCCAAGATGCCAAGCCTGCGCCAAGACTCGACGATGGATTTATCTTTTGTTTGGTTGGACCAACCAAAATGATGATAGAGAAGGAGGAGAAGTTAACCGATAAATCATGTTAAATAAGAAGAAAGAAAGAAGAGGAAGGTTCTGAATAGCGTCTCCAACTATGAGATGACCTGTTTTTTTTATTGTTTTTTTTTCTATTTTTTTCAATCTTTTACTTTTTCTGAATTTGGGATACACGTTTTTTAACAGACGAAATCAAAAGGGTTCGTTGATCATAGTTCTTGGCTTTTGATTTTCTTGGCTCTGACATCCCAAAGAAATGATTACGTGATTTTACCCCAGATTTGCAGTGGATATAAGCCGGATACTTTGTAAGTCAAGAAGCGTTGATCTAGTGCATCGTTGGCTAGTGATGTTTCTATATCTGACACGAAGAGGGGTCTTTCACTAATGTGTTAGAATACTTTGAAAGAGTTTCCATGTTAAGTAGTATTTGCCATCTTCCTCCGCTGATTGTCCAGCAGCCCATGATGGTGATGATGTCAGCCAAAGACATGGGCCATACTGCTACCAACATATAAGTGATAAAATGCCAAGAGTCCGGGGAAATAGCTCAAAGTAGACAGCAAACAACTACCCAAGTAGAAAAGAAAAAAAGATTGGTGAGGTCTTGTGACTTGTCGAGCATAGAGTTGCAGAGGATCAGGGAAGGAAAAGCACAAGAGAGAGGGACAGAGAACCTAAAACGACTAAGAATCCGGGGAGACAATGTAATGCAGAGGAAGAAGTAAAGGAGGCTGGTTTTAGTCGGACAACACCATATGGACTTCTTGTGTAATCTTTGGTGCTTGTTTTCAGTATATCTATATATTGTAGTATATTGGATTACACAACATACAAATTCCACAGAAAGAGAGACTTTTGTCGAATAAGGACATAACTCTCGAACTATGGGAATCTGCAAGCCGGCAAAGAACTACGCCTTGAGGCTTTGTGAAGATCGAAGCCAAACGAGAGAGAGGAAATCTTGGCGGTCGTTTTGTCTCTTTGAGCCTATGTATCTGTCATGGTAGATAAAATTCGTGCTTACTCAGAGATTTTGTGACCAGTAGTGTTAGACTATACCAGTCTACATAGATAAGTATGTCGCGTTTATGGCGCGTTATGTGCTCTATATTCTCAGTATTCTCCAGTCTTACTTCCCGGCCGGCTTGGCATCCTCTCTCTTTTCTCTCCATTATCTCTTTTTCTCCCCCCCCCCCGCATTCTTTCGTTGACAGGCAACAAGAGCAAAAACAAACTCTAGTGCAGCGTCTATTTTCTCTTGCTTACTCCAACTTTTCTTGCCCGCTAGTAGGAATTACCACGTATAGCTCGAGTCTAAGCGGCTGAAGAAGCTCCTGTAGCCGGGCCCAGCTTAAGGCAGGGCTTGTCTAAGTGAGACAGACAGAAGCCTTTCTGCTATGGCGGTAGATAGGTTTATTTGCTTTCGGACACTATCGCAGTATGATGATAGCTGTAGTAGTTGCTATCAAGGGGGTACATTTTAGACTCTAGACATTCTCGAAATGTATATAAAGACATCGGTGTCCGCCATCTTGTCTTGGTCTGTTACCGTTCATTACAAGACGGAGCTACCACCAGACACCAGATATCTCATTTCTAGCATCGAAAGCATATAGTCCATCTATTTCTCTCTATATATATCCTTCTATAAATCTCTACATACACACACACGCACGCTCATAAACAATCTCTTCACTCGTCATGTCATCCCCCGAGCCCGCGGACCCTCTGGCTAAGGGCACCTTAGCTACAGCCAAGCAGTCCTTCCGAGACCTTTTCATCTGGAAGCAACGTGTCGTCATAACTAATGACGCCGGTGAAACTCGCTGCGAATGGCACGACCCAGAGCCACTAGCCAACCCTTTCAAGCTGTTTGCTAGTATTAACATGCGTGCGTGGATCAACTTCTTCGTCGGCTTTGCTGCCTGGACCGCCGATGCCTTTGACTTCCATGCCCTAAGCATCCAGACCGTCAAGCTTGCCAATTACTATGACCGCTCCAAGACAGACATTACTACTGCTATTACTTTGACGCTCTTGTTGCGCAGTGTTGGTGCAGCGCTGTTTGGCTTGCCCGGTGACAAATGGGGACGCAAGTGGCCGTTGGTGTGTAATATGATTATCCTGGGTCTGTTGCAGATTGCCACCATCTACTGCAAGACTTTTCAGCAGTTTTTGGCAGTGCGTAGTCTGTTTGGCTTGTTCATGGGTGGTGTCTATGGAAACGCCGTGTCCATGTCTTTAGAACATTGCCCGTAAGTTATAACTCATTGCTATTGATCTAACGCCTTGAAGACTATATGCTAACTTTGTCTCAAGTAACCCTGCCCGTGGTCTGATGTCGGGAATCTTACAGCAGGGCTACTCGTTCGGTTACGTACTAGCTGCCATTGCCAACCTTTCTGTAGGTGGTGACGTTGATAGCTGGAAGACCATCTTCTGGGCCGGAGGTAAGAATATGACCCTAACCCTGCCATAACCCTTAATGATCACTTATCTTATAACAGCACAATGCTAACCCTGACTCTTTTACTTTAAAGCTGGTCTTTCTATCGGTGTTGGCCTTCTTCGTATCTGTTTCCCCGAATCGCAACAGTTTCTCGATGCCAAGAAGAACAAGACTACGAGTGTCAAGACTCCAGGTGCCTTCTGGAATGACGCCAAAAAGATGCTGCGTAATGAATGGCGCATGTGCGTCTACTGCGTTATACTTATGACATGGTTCAACTACTTCTCGCACACTACTCAAGACTCGTACACCACCTTCATGTTGACGCAGAAGCAACTGAGCAACAAGGGGGCATCCCGCGCTTCTATTCTCATGAAGACAGGAGCTTGTGTTGGTGGCACTATCATCGGCTATCTGTCGCAGTTTGTCGGCCGTCGTCGTGCTATCTTCATCTCCGCCCTGACCGCCGGAGCCCTGATCCCCGCCTGGATTTTGCCGATTGGCGAGCGCAAGTTGTCTGTCGGTGGCTTCTTCCTGCAGTTCTTCGTGCAGGGTGCATGGGGTGTTGTCCCCATCCACTTAAGCGAGTTGTCGCCGCCGGCCTTCCGATCTAGTTTCTCTGGTATCACGTACCAGCTGGGTAACATGATCTCATCGCCGTCGTCTCAAATCATCAATGCTGTGGCGGAGAAGACGTTTGTTCGCACACATACCGGCAAGAAGGTTGAGGCATACGGCCCGACTATGGGTGTCGCTACGGCCATCATCGCCATTGGATTGGCCATCACTACCATGTTTGGCCCCGAGAGACGTGGTAGGGAATTCCAGCATGCAGTTGCTGGTGTTACTTCTGAAGATGTTGCAAAGAACGTGCAGTTCTCAGATGATGAAGAAAAGGTTACAGCCGCCCACGAGGAAAGAAATTCAACAGAGCGCAAGGCTTGAGTTGTAGCGATGCATGTATATCTTAGAGCCGGCGAAAAGTATATACACAGCTGGAGAATAATGAAGAGAAATAAATAATTTGACCCCAACATAACACTCATGTTCGCTAATATTAGTTGTGCTTACGATGAGAGCCATGACATGACATCTTTAAAGTCTGGTTCACTCATATCAACACATAGCAGCATAAGAGGAAGAATAGAAATGACTCGTACAATTTGCAGTTGTTCTGTGACTGTTTGATATATTATAAGGTGCTTCTGTTGTACATTGTGACTGAGCTCTGCCGAAGACTCAAGTAGAGAAACGGAACGGCCCTTCTTCTCATAGAAGAATGATCAAATCTAATTATTGCCGATTTAAGTTGATGATTGGTTCTTTTGATGTTTTCCAAGATTCGGGAAGGTTTTTGGCTTCATGTCCTAGTACTACTATAAGACGGCAAATGGGAGATAGTGGACAGGTTAGCACTATGAACTATACGGGACTCTTCTTTTGCGCAACATATAAGCAGTTCTTTTTGATGCCTCTTAAGATGCTCAGATATCAAGAATGAATATTTTGCTAGTAGGGGGTTGATGGGGGGGGGGGGGGCAACAGAAGAAAGAAATAAAAACAAAATGATTGCTGTCAACTTACATCTATCAAAGAGCCAATAGGATGAAACACACAATATAGGCAATGCAATCATGCCACGGATCCATTTGCCAGCCGCCCGCTTATATAGTTTCTTTTGTACTAAAGGCGTCTGCTTTGAAAACGGAATCGATTCATCGATGACAGCCGGGACTGTGACCTTGGGGACTGGCGGAGGAGCATCTGGTGTGACTTCCGAGCGGGGCTTGTAGTCTAGAACAATTCCCTTCGGCTTACCATCAACTGTCGCAGACATAGGAGAAGATGAAGATAATGATGGTGGCGGTGGTGGCGGCTTGATAGTGCTATAAAATCGCCGCGTTGACGGCTGCTCAATGAGCCGCAATAGACGGAGAGACTTCATGATATGAGAATGGCCCTTCCTTGCTACTGTTTCTCCTTCAGTTAAAACAATCCAGAACAGAAAGAAGGATAAGGGAAGACCAGAGAAGATGATTTCCCCGCCAAGGCAAGCAAGTAGTTCCGTATTCCTGCCAACTCAAAACAAGCCTATGAGAGAGTCTTCTAAGGTCTTCTAGGAGTGAAGGTTTGATTTTGATCCTTGTTCCTGTTTATAGGGTGACCCTTACTTTGATTTTAATTAACCTAGCTTAAGAGCCTTAGCTCCATATATTAGTGTATACTTTTGCGTTTTGGTTTGCTGTTTACCAATAAGGATAATTCCTTCATAAGTGGTTAATCAGAAGAATTCCTGTGGTTTTTAGTCTATATAACTAACTATATGTACATGTAGTTAAGATTTTATTTTATTTACATCTGATAAACTTGACATCATTTGGGGACTTTGAAGTTCAACTGACTTAGGAATTGAAAGGACATTATAATTTTAAATTAACATTAATACATTATATATATGTAGAACTGTGAGTTATCCAGCACCCATATAAACTCGCCGCAACTTTGCTTACCAGGCAAAAAATCTTTGAGTTTCTGTTCGATGGCCTGGCTGTGTTAGTCAAGCACTTGCCCAGTAGTACGTGGGGAGGTTCTAGAGGTCGTTTGCTTACATGATTTTAACTAAATGCGACGGTTTCATGAAGAAAGCAAACGTCTAAAGCATGTTAGAGCATATATGTAAATTAGTGGTGTCTAAAAAACCCCCAGTAACCACCTCGCGATAGACCACCCCCACCCGGACGGGCACTGACAAAGGGAGCCCTTTGAGTGTGAGTTACTTGATTTGACTATATTGAATATTTTCCCAAGGCGAATAATCTATGAAACCCAAAATCTTCGTAAAAATTCGGCGTCGTATGATCTTAGTGATTTAGGTAGACGTTAAATATAATCAAGATCATACGACGCCGGATTGGTTACCGGACAGATTAAAGTCCTCCGCTAGACAAACTCAATAGCTTTGTATGTGCGGGACGACACCGTCCCCTAGCCCCGAAGAACTAGTGGTCCATACCTCCACTAAGAGCAACA
>RHLR01000373.1:0-22360 GCA_009806335.1 Davidsoniella australis | reverse complement strand
AAAAAAAAAAAAAAAGTAAGCAGATTAATAAGTATGTGACGTTTGCCAATACGCATTTCATTAATAGTCAAATATTAAGAAAGAAAAAGGGGACATAATGAACGCCATGGTAGCATCAAGGATTCCAAATGTGTTACATTAAAGTTTTATTCGAATAAGACGAAAAAGAGTGCTACCGTTTTATTAGTTTGTTATATTCCTTCCTTTACTACTGTGTACAACTATTTTGCTAGGATTAAAATAATGATTTTTGTCCATGTAAGACGGTACAAATACTACCTTTGTTGCAGGGAGACTCTTTTTTGCTTTGATTTCTTCTTTCTTTTCTCCTTATCATCAAGGTTAGTTCGAGGGGAAAAAGAAAGGGTTGCTTAGGAGGGGGTTAATGTTTTGCTAAATCTTAAACAACAACAACACTGCCATGATCTTCATGATCTTATACAGGTAGAAAATTGACAGAGAAAGACGTATTTGTCGGTGTATACGAGCAACTTACTATTAGAACCTAGAAAAAAAAGAGAGCGAAGTCAGATGCTATTGCATTATTTTCGGCATTGTCATGTATCGGTGAAGACAAACATAGCACATCGAGTTCTAAGTATATGCTTGTCACATGATGCGCGGCTTTATATATATATTTGTATAGGCAAGTGTTTTTATGATAGCCATTGGACTTGATGTCCACCATCTTTCTCGCCTTATGGAACCGCATATACATAGTTATAACTACTGGTTAAATCTAGCATAAAGAAGAGTTTATATCATGGCTAAATCTGTGATGTATACCCTAGAACTGAGCCGAGAGCCACAAAAATTAAAGGCTTCATCATGTTTATATCCACTACTTGTCATATTAGAAGATGATTTCGTATAATAGGTTTTATCATGTGGTATAAAGAAAGTACAAAGTAATACGATGAAGCGAGGTGACTGACTAATGGAAGCGCGTTCTTTTTTTTTTTCTTCTCTCGGAAGCAAAAAATACTATATAGGGCAAAGCGAGCGGTTGTGTTACTATTTTTCTCGCTTTAGGTCTGTTTTTATACCAATCTGTATCTATTAGTATGTACACTGACAGGCGGGCAGTGCTTGTCGCAGATTATATTCGCTAAAGACCTTTGGATGGAAAATGATTTCCCTTAAACCAAAGTAGTGTTTCCTTTTGTCTTTCTTCATTACTAATGACGCTGTTTTCGGTCTCCATCAACTATTGTTGTGTTGTCTTTTATATGTATGTACTTGGATTTATATCATCAAGGATTGACAAGCTGCTGTTAGTAGATTGGCTGTAGAATCAAGTAAAGTTTAGTGTTCTTCTCTGGTTTTAAGCTAACTATATCTTAACCTTTATTTTTGATACGGTGAGGATGGTCCAGAAAAGTGATCGGCAGTCCGTGGTCTGCCCCAAGGAAATTTGGAAGGGGTGATCTGAAGGAGACGAGGGCTAGCGGATTGGTGGGTTAGTGATCATTCTAAACAGTCAGAAAGACGAACAGTCAAAGATATGACACCGAAGCAAGGCTGTGTTAGCTGTAGGATTGGATGGGAAGGAATGTGTTTGTTATGAGTATCTACAGTTTATGACATATGGTTTGAGATATCATACATGACGGTAGTCAATGAAGGGAGACCGCTTACAGGTGTGTATCTCCAACCTCATATTATTGTTTGACCAAGCTATCTTAAAACAAGAAAGAAAGAAAAAGTGACTGCAATCAGACACTGAAATATGTGCTACTGTTATCTCAATATAGTGAAATCACATCTATAGGTTTAAACTGAAGATTTGGTCTGGTGGTTGGATATAAAGATTAGAGTAGTTGATATTTCTTAAAGGAGATGCTAGATTCATATAGCTTATATAGTTGGGTAGCGAAAGAGACGCGGACGGCACATTAAGATTGATTTGCATGTTATGTACAGGCGGGATGGGCTGCATTATAGAAGATATCATGATAGGACAATACGAAGGGCTACGAAGTACTTGGGGCTGGGATATAAAAGAGAGCAAGATGACGATGATTTACCAGTTGACAAAAGGAAAAACAGCGGTAGCGTCTGCATGGTTTATCTCTGCAGAGAACCTCTTGTTCTCTGGACAGGATTAAATCGAATTTGTCCCAAGGCCCCTAGAACAACACGATTCCAGAGAAGAGCAAGAAATAAAGAATAAAAAAAAAATAATAATAAAAGGAAAAGAAAGGTTGGTTGGTGAAGTTGGATGCAGGCTCTAGGGCTAGCAATGACGCCTAAGAAATCATATTAAAGAATAAAGAACTGCAGAGGCCAAGGGTTTGTGACAAGAGAAGGGTGGTGATTCGATTGCATGAATTGCAAATGTCGCTTTGGCCATGGCCAGAAATAGGCGGCCACGCTATTTGCGACTACATACAGTTACAATTACTGTCGATTTCTTTTTATTGTCTGGGGCTTTAAGAATCCGTGGTTCGTACTATGTGCGATGGACAAGAATATTTGTAAAATTAGTGTTCTTGAAGTTATGTTGCCAGTTGGGAGTCGACTAATATCAAATCGTGTGTTGAGTTAAAGTGAGATCTGGTGGTGATTTTCGAGAAAAAAAAACCCCCCCAAAAATCAGAAGAATAGGGTGCGATTGTCCATGCGGCTGCCAAATGTCACGTGTATAGTAGTACGTAAAAGGCCACTATACTTATTGAGTTATTGCGGGCGAGCAGGAATAATGAATATGAATTGTAGCGTACAGGGGTTGCATTAGTTGGAATACACTGTGGTTACAGCACACCCACCTCGTCATGAAGCTTTTAAAGATCGACGACGTAGCATAATATGAATGAGTCGTCAAAGCGGCTCTTGAAGTTGGTCGGAAAATATAATTATGTCCTTTATTCTTCTCTTTCTTCTCCCCATATCTCTTTGTTTTGGACAAGGCCAGCACAGTCCATTCCCCCCCTCCCCTCCCCTCCCCCTCCCCCTCCTCTAGAGCAAGATTACAAGCCATTTCTTTCTTATTGTATTGCCCTCGTTTGAGTTCCCTTGCCCTGTTTGTGTCTGCTGCGCCTTCCATTCCAACGCCTTGTAGGAGATGTTGCGAATATTAAAGTACAAACGGCATTGGATGTGCTTTTACCTGCCCCTCACTGTGCATTGAAGGGCGCCCCGTATATTTACTATTTAGAACGATGTGTATATTTTTGTTACTTACATAGCGAAAGCGCTAGACGGCGTATTTAGTATAGTGTATCGGGCTTCGTAGCGAAATCTTGGGTGTACTAAAGCCCTAACCTGCTCGTCTTTAGCCTCATCAAAACCATGAAGCTAGTTCCATCTCGGGGGTTGACGGGCTTCCACCTCGAAACTAGTCGTGCTAGTACATACATAGTATAGTATATTGCCTCTATATGTTGTATTTGTTCGTTACAAACCTGGAGTCTGCGAGCTTTGTCTCCCGGTCTAAGAGTTGCGGGTTTCGAGGGTTAGCTTCAGCTTCTGGACGGGCCTCCCTGTGTCCTTACACTGGAACTCTAGTATAAGACGTTGAACTTTGGCCTGTTTTCTGCTTGCTGTGACTGATTGTCTTTGTTCCTGCTGCTTCGCCTCTGTCGATTCATTCGATTCCGTTGGCACCGGCACCATCTCATCATCCGTCTCGAATACTAGACGAATCTCCCAATCCTAGGCGGCGTTAAAACTCGCTATACAATTCTGGTTTCTTTTGTTTTCTCGCTCGCCCAAAAAAAAAAGGTGAAGCAACTTGAACCAGCCGCCTCCTTGGCCTAATACCCCTGGCGATGTTCATGAATTGAATGAAATAATCCTTCCTTGTCTGGCCTTGCCTGCGTTTTCTGCCCATCCTACACTTATGCCTGGCTTTGGAGTGCCTGCCACACCCACTTCCACTCTGTCTATGCTTCCTCTAGTCTTACGGGGAACGCAGATATTATCGTTAAACCACTGCTAATACTGTATGTGCTGCTACTGCTACTGCTACTACTGCGTTCTGAACCGGTTGAGCAACAAAACATCAAGCCTTCGCACTTCTCCTATTTCCTTCCCGCTTCTTTCTCCCCTTCCCTTTTTCTTCTTTTCTTCTGCCCTCTTTCCTCTTTGTATCTTCTCTTCAATTAGCTGCTCCGCTGCTTGTAGTTTCTGTCTCTTATTCCGTCCCTCATTATAAGCAGAATATCACGCAGGCAAATAATACTAAGAAGACGCAGTATCGCCGCAAATACAAACCGTGGCCGCGCCATCGATCCCGCTGCAATAACTCAAAGTGTGTCTGATTTCCTTTTTGCTGCTTCTGGACCTGCCGTCTTGTACCGAAGTAGAACGCAGACTGAAAGAGCAGCTGCCCAGTATAGCTGCTGGTGTTGCTGTATTTTGCACAATACAGTGCAGTTCACACATTTTTTCCCTCATTGATTCGCAATATCTTTGTGCTGCGCCGAGCCAATTTGGCAACTACTTATTCTATTCTCCCATTATCCTATTGCGCTTCGCTACGCTACGTTCCTTCCTGGGCTGCTGTGCCACGCCTTCCTCTCTGGCTCTTTAATTTATCCCGCCGCCTAAAAAAGGCCACTGCCGTTTTTATATTATTTCTAATTTTTTTTTAATAATTTTTATTCTACTTTTTTTTTTTTTATTATCTTCCGTTTTCTGCTTAGCATATCGATTTTCTTCAACGACCATCTACGAATTGCAAGATATCCATTGTTTGTTTTCTGTTTTAGTATTTCAATATAACGACAACCTTTGCCCTCGACGACCATTTCCGACTCTTGCGATCCGCCGCTCCGCTCACTGATTCCATCTTTTGATCCCGCCTACAACTAGCCCGCCAATCAATCCACCAGCTGTCTACATACAGGCTTCACTATTGCTATACTGTTGATACACCATATCACTTGCACCCGCTTCTGAATTTTCGGGCTTCACACACTGTCTGGCTGCCTTGCACCTGTTTCTCCCAATTCAGAATCTGCAAGAACATATCAACCTCGTTGTCTCGCCTTGACTCTTGCCACAGAATCATCTCGTGTACTCTGTCTGCAGTTCTGGCCTCGACCTCTCCCTTTTCAATAACGGAATCACCGTCTGCTCGAAGCTTCGTCTCGCCATCATCACCAACGCTTCAGCCGAGAATAGGCTTCCAGTCGCCTGCTTCTGCTGCCAACACTACTGCTTATCCGCTGTCGACTTACGTGGTAGCCCCTGCAGCTCCTGCACGAATCTGCACAACCACCATCTCTTCCGCAACTAGAAAATAGAAAATCACACCGACGCCTGTAGTTGGCCCGAATTATCTGATTTCTCGTTTGCTCAGCTAGCAGTATAAGTCGAGACGCCCAATACGGTGCAAAACGGCTCGATTTTAGGGCACGACCATAACATCGCCTTTTACCGTCCTCTCTGATTTATTGTGTCGAAGTAGGTCTAGCGTCACGCAGCATCGCCGGCCTTTGCTTTCTTTCTCCACCGCACGCGCTATTTAAGACGCCATCAAGCCGCCTTTGCTGCTGCTTTGACCCTTTTCCCTTTAGCAATCAATATTGTCCTTGATGCCGGTGTAACGACACACCATTGTCGTTCATCGGCGTCTGTTTTCTTTCTTTGGAGCATCTTGCACCGCATATATCCAGGACATTATATCATTTTTTATCACTACATACGAACTCCATTCTACACACATATATAGTATATACATATTAGAGTAACCATGGCTCTAGCAACCGGTGTCCAGTCGCTCGTGTTCTACGTGTTGGCCTGCACGCCATGCTACCATGTGTCTGCCATGCGCCAGGAGAAGAAGAAGGCGAAGAGAGACCAAAGGGCACGTGCAATCCTTGAGAAAGAGAACCCAGACATGTATATGCATCCATTACCACAACAGACAAACGCATTCTGGTCAGAAGAGATCCAGCTTGGCCCATCATTCAACAAAAACGCCGCTCCATCAGAAAAGTCACGAGCTCTCCTTGTCAGCTCTGGAAAAGATAGCATATCAGGGTCGACGACACGAACAGGAACCGCTGCGTCAGGCTTGAATCCATTTGAGAGCAATTCAGATACTGCTCTTGATAGCGTTGCAGATGCTGAGTCAAATTATAAAAAGACTCGCTATGAGCGTATAGAGGAGGAGATCTGGGGCTACGAGCTTCTCGGCAAGGTGGGTGATGCCGTATCCAATGTAGGCAAGAATGTGTCACATGCTGGCAAAAAGATGAGCGTCGTGCTCGGTATCGACAAGAACCAGGTCATTGATAAGAGCGATGACGATGATGACTTCCGCATGCCTCGCAATCCTCCCGTCAACGACTACCATCCACCCATTGTCACCAACCGTCCCACCAAGCGTGCCTACCAATGGATGCTTCAGCCTCCCCCACCGGCCAAGTTCATGGACGGCCGCAGCACCGTCTCGCGCGCTCCTAGCACGGCTAGTGTCGGAACCGTCAGAACTAACGGTACGCGGTCTACCCACCGCCGCAAGAACGGCGGATCAAGGCACGGTCAAGACTCGGTGCCCTCAACGCCGACCAACCCTCGCGCCAACATGTCTGAGGCTGATCTTATCAACACCGTCATTGGCCAGCCCAAGAGCCGCGCCGAACTAATGAACGGCTCAGAGAGTAACGACTCTGGCTCATCATCAGATATCGAAGTGGTTAAGCAGAGACGCCGCAGAGTGCGTTCCAACACTACTAAGGATATCGAGGCTAGCATCGCCTCGGACGACAACAGTCTAGACTTTTCACGATCTCGTTCATCTCGTCAGTCCCGCCGTGCTAAGAGCCCAAAGGCCTACGAGATGCAGCCACCCATGACCATGAGCAATACCACGCCCGTCCTCCCTCACATTGTCGTGTAAGCTTGTAGTAGAGCTACTATATCGGCTATCAGCTTCTATTATATATGTGTTGTAACCACATAACATATCTTCTCATTCTGTTGTCTATACCTGTTTCTCTTTTTTTCTTTCTTTCTCGGTTGGGTCATTCTGTTTTCTCGTTTTCTAGCATTTTTTACATGAAGCCATTCATTCGTTTTCTGGAGTTTTCTTTCTAGCGACTGCTCTTTCTCTTGCTTCTGCATATTGCTCTCCCTTATCTCTCTATTCCATCTTCCCCCCTCCTCCCTTTTATTTTCTGGGTTATTGGCATCAAAGTCATTTTAGTGGTGTTGGCGTTGGGCCAGGTTTCTTGATTTATTGACTTGTTTTCTCGTTTGTTTCCGTACGCGGTAAAACATGATGTGGTTTCTGCAATTTTTTGTTGTTATTGTTTATTGCTTTTCTAATATCGACATACTAAGTTATGGCTTTTGGTGTGTGGATTCATCATCATTTTTTTTGTCCCATCAATATCTGTCGGTGTAGACTCTTTTTATAACAGCCAATATTAGCAGCCTTGGATTCTAGGGCTACGTACGTTGTCTTATACACATACTATACAAGTCCACCTAATTCGTTGTGCTGTCTCTACCAAAACCATTATTTTTTATGTTTTTATTGTATTCGTGACTTCGTTATTCGCTCCAAGTGTATCGTACTCCTCTCGTTATTTTATTCTGTTCTTTTGTTAAATTATCACGCCGGTGACGCGTCTTCTCCTGGTATCTAATATATTGTGTTATTATTACAAGTGGTAGCCATCGCCATTTGTTTCGGCTTCGAGTTCAGCCAAGCGTTGTTGAAGCTGCCGTTCGAGTTCTTCAGCGTTTCGAAGGGGACCAGTATTTCCAGAAGTATCGCCTGTTGAATCCATACGTAGCTGGCCGCCTGATATAGTGCCGATCTGGAACGTGCCATCAGTCCATGCGGAGTGCTGACCGAGTGATGAATCCCCAACATGGCCAACGCCATTTTGTGCTGGTGGCTCCCGAGACGAAGAAGCGATACCATAGACTCCGCTAACACCGTTCGCAGCAGGCGTAGGAGCATGATCAAGATCCATTCCGGTACTACCATCCACGGGGACCAGGTTCGAAGCCCTATCAAAGTCGTCCCAGGAAACACCGCGGCCTTCAATCTCACTACGGATCAAATCGATGCGCTCTTGCATGCGGGCAATGACAGCTTGGTTCTCCGTGATGGCTTCGGCACAGACTTCGTCGGGTGGTGTGGCGTTGGCGAAGGGCTCTAGTTGGGCGTTGGACGAGAGTAGGTGGGCCATGGAGTTGCGGATCTCGAGCACTTTGAGGAGGAGTGTGGGCTGAGTGAGTTCGGTGATGGCTTCGGCAAAGCGCCCGGGAGTGATAGGCGTGGTGTCGGCAGATAGATTGGTAGCCATAGTTGCGAATGGTTGGCGATTGGCAGTTCGACGGACTAGATTATTGTAGTGAAAATAGCAATGTGATAAGATAAGAAATCTATTCGTATACAAGGCTGATAAACACGATATTTCTAAACAATCAACTTGAGGTTGTTGCTCTTCAATCTCACAACACACACTATTGTCAACTTTCCTAGGCTTAGGAAGGTGGTTTGGTGGGGTTGTACTTTAGGCGCACCCCTGCCGTGGGGCGGAAGCAGCCTTGCTTGAATGTTCAGGGTTACCAAAACCAATCAAGGCCCTCGTTACTAATTAATTTTTTTCGTCATGATACTTTCCTTGGAGTCGTTTTGCTTTGATTAGCGCACGCTCGACAATGAGCTAGAATTGGCTCTTGATTTCAACTTTATTATTTTCTCTCTCACCCGTCTTCTATGTGAAGCCCGACTGAGCCTACTAACAAAGTAGCCGCTATCTTCTCTCTCTATAGCCTCATCTATCAAGCCCGATATCTCGACCAAGGCCCTCAGTGGCCGCCCCGCCATTGGCGACTAAGCCTGTATATATCCCATAAATCGCTATACGTCACTGATCACGACTATGAGTCTGTTTGTCCTGCCCGCCTCGTCGGTGGCTGCGGCTGGACGCCTGTGTTTGCGGGCTAGCACATCGAGGGTTAGTGCTTCCAGGGTTAGCTCTTCGAGCTGCCGCCATGCTGCACAGCAGCGCAGCCTAGCTGAACCTTCTATACGGCTATTCTCGACATCTCCGACTGTAGCCGGCTCTTACAGTGCTTCGATTCGGGGCAGCCGGAATCCGTTGACGGCAGCTCGCATGCAATGGTCCCGCACATCCTCACCTAGTACTATGATAGGCCAACGCCGGAGCCTCTGGGGCGACAACGACCTCGTCACCATGTACGAGACGCTACCGGTAGACTATAGAGACGCAGTTGGCCTTCCGTTCCGCAAAACCGAGCTAAGCACGGCAGAATCTCTCAAGATGTTTGGATCCGCCTTGACAGTAGGATCGGCGAACGAGCTGCTTTGCATCTTACATGGACGACGTATCGCTGGCACTCTAGACGATCCAGCATACCACATCAACACCGCAATGTTCACGCCACCTCAGATTGCAACTGCGCTAGAGTTCTTACGTCGCACTATCCCAGTCGACGAGACTCTCAACGCCGGTCTGCGTGCCCAGGATGAACTTGAGCAGTTGGAACGCCAGATGGCCAAGGAAGCCAAGCTAGCCGCCGATGCTAGAAGGAAACCCAAGACTGCCAATGCCAATGCCACTGCCAATTCACCTACTGAAATCGTCCCCTTTGACCCAGCTAGTGTTGAGGTCAAGCCCGACCCCGTCTATGGATACAGCAAGTTTGACGAAATGCGCGCCCATAACAAAGCCCGTGCCGACGCCGAGAAACAACGCCTGGAAGCTGAAGAGACTGCCCAACCCCAACCCGAACCTGGAACTCTGCAGGAATACGTACAAACCGGCACAATGACCGCCACCTCGCCTGAAATGCAAAAGTGGGTGGCCAAGGCTACTGTTAGTGACCTAGAAGACGCCCCCGACACCTCCAAGTTTAACCGCGTTATGCCGTCGATCACGGTCGCTGTGCTATTTCTGGCTGGTTGTGTAGGCTTTTCGCTTGTGTACGAGGCTCCGCCTCTCGAGAACCGCTTTCTCCTAGATTTGCGCCCAGCCACGGCCTGCGTCGGTGCCATCATTGCTCTTAACGCAGCCGTGTATATGGGTTGGCGTATCCCGCCGCTATGGGGCTTCATGAACCGCTACTTCATCATGGCTATGGGTCTCCCGCGGCCGATTGCGATTCTTCTGGCACCTTTCTCACAGAGCTCATTCTCGCACTTGCTGGGTAACATGGCTACGCTGTACTTCTTCGGTCCACGACTTCACGACGATTTAGGCCGTGGCAACTTCCTTGCGCTGTACCTTGGATGCGGTGTCATGGGCTATGTTGCGTCGCTGCTATGGCATCCCGTTAATGTGGCGTCCCTAGGTGCCTCCTGCGCTGTGTTTGGTGTGATGAGTGCCTATTTCTGGCTACACCGCTTCGACTGCTTCAAAATCCTTAACTTACCCCCAAACCCCATGGAGGGCGTACCAGGTCTTGTCTTTTTAGCCTTAATTATTGCCCTGCATATCAGTGCTGCTATGAGTAGCAGCAAGGCCGTAGCTAGACTCGATCTTGCTTCGCACTGGGGAGGCATCCTAACAGGCATGGCTGGTGTTCAGGCAATGGAAGTGTATGGACGCACTAATGGTTATCGCACTAAGGAAGGGCGGTTTAGAAGAGGCTCACCCCCTGCCAACGTGGAAGGAGCTGGTGAGGGCGAGGATGTGGCCGGCGAGACACCGCAAAGCAAGTGGCATAAGCAGACCGAGTCGATCGAAATTCTGACTGGTGAGAAGGCAGTCTAAAAGCCCATCACTCCGAGAAGAAGAAAAAAAGCAAACAATATGTCTTTGTCTTGGTGATACGGTACACAGGACCAACTTAACTCTAAATCTGTGTTATCCCGCCACATTATTCACAAAAGATTGACGATGATGTCAGGCACTACCAGCTGCCTTTGTTATCATAACCACACACACCTGTCTTGTATTTTTATATGTCAAGAGGCCTGTCAACCAGCCCAGTCGGTGCAGCATAGCATATGCTAAAGACCAACCACCTCTCTGTTTCTCTTCTCTGTTTTTTTTTTGTCTTGCTTTATTTTTTCTGTATACTATGTAGCCTCCATCTTTTTCTTCATTTAACCAGTACCTGACCAGAATGTTATCTATCTGTCTTAGATATCAAAGAAAACGTAACTTTTCCCTCGACTTGTTCATCAATAATAACATCTCACACATTGTTTCAACGTCTATTTGACCTTATTGAATGACTAATTTTGCTTGTCTTTCAGCCGTAGGGTTTCGCATTGTCTTGTTAATTGTATGTATGTACATCAGGCATGCTACTACGTATTCAGTGAGCACTGACACAGTACAACAAAAGGGCTTGCATGCAGTAAGGGAGAGTTGGATATACCGTTTTTTTTAATCATCTTTCTTCCATAGTAGAAGTCCCTGAGATCTATCTCTCAACCGAGACTTCCGTCTCTACTTTGCCTCGATTCTAGGCCATTTCAAGGAAACGAGCTGTGATAAAGTTTATGCGGTGGATATAGATGGACCACTGCGGATGGCTTGTCGCAATGCTGAATGCAAGGAATATCATACATGGCATGGCTGGCATGTGTTATGGCGGCTGAATCATTGTAGAGATTTGCAAGGCTAGACGATCGACCTAGCATGAGTATTAGCTGGAGTCATCCGTCCTGGCGTTTTTTTTCCCCCTCCGTCTTCTATCCTTGTCAGCATCTTGATCAACGACATTAGACAGTTGTGAGACTAAATAAGCACATACAGGACGATATGTAAATCCCTAGACAGCTCAGCTAGTATCATAATGATAACGACTTCTGTCGTTTTTGCAGGGCCAAGTCGAAGCACTTTCATCTCAATTTGATAAGCTTATTCAAGATCTTCAATGTTCAGGCTTGTATAGCGCTAAACATCATGACTTCTATCATTATGACAGGTTATATGTCATGTTTCTGAAAGCATTTTTCTTTCTGATTACTATTCAATGTTTAACTAGATTCTGACCTCGATATTTCAGACAGTCTCAGCAACAGAGACCAAGAAAACGAATTCAGGACAAAACTTTGGTTTAGTTGGTTAGTTGTAAGAGGAATGCCGTTAATCTTGAGCAAATCACTACCATATTGCTTTTGAGCATTTTGGCGTTTTTGAAATGAGCATGGTACGGTAAGGAATACTAGCTATCATCGTACAATAATGAGAACGAAAACAGAAACCGATTCATACAGCGAAACGACAAAACAGAAAAAAGAAACATAAGACGCGGTGAGTCCGTACCGGATGGATAAGCTGGCCACTTCCCCCTTATAAGTAAGAGTTTCTAATATATGTCGGTCTCACAGGGTACGGTTCCGGTTTATGTGAATTCACACCTAATATACTCAATTTTCAGCGCATCTTGTGCATAGCATCGAGACCATGTGATTCTTGACACATGTATAATACTTTGGTGTTATCGACATGAGAAAAAAGCAAGTTGTTTGCCTGCCTCAAAAAAAAGGTGACAAATATATGTATAATGGCGCTCGTTGGTAGGGTTCACGAGTAGGGTTATGCCCAAGTTGTGCGGGTTGCTATCCAATTGAGTCTTGGCATCAAAATTAACTTTAACGTGCTGACATCAATCACTTAATTCGAATCAGAATAGGGCATATATTTCAAGCTGGTGCTACAGATGTATTAAACCCAACTTTTTAGCTTCAGCATGACGATTGGCCCTTCGATCGTAGATCTCCATCTACATATTTGTACAGATATGATATATGCCGGCCGAGCTGGTTCATGTCTTATTAAAGAAAAAAAACATATCTAGAAAGGCAAATGGAATTTTCGACCTGGCCTGTCTGAAAACAAGCCTGGCCAAGCTGGCTAGCATACCATACAAGCGAGGGGGGAAGTAACATTGCCTGTTCTTCTAGAAGACTACACATGATTATGATTATAATATGTCTTCCTGTCAAGCGTTCTATGACTCCATCAGCCTGGTTATCGTTCAAGATTAAGAGTATGTTGTGGTGAATAGTTAAGGGTTGCAAGATATCTCAGACATGAGAATCGCATTTGTTTTTACTTTTCATTGTTGTTTATTTTTATTCCCCATCAAAAAGTACCTCTACAGCGTGAGCTGAGGAAAAAAAAAAGTAATTTTATCATTATATTATCTCAGGAGGATTCAAAGAGTCTTTCTTTTTCTTTTCAGCTATACAAGGGACCTATATACATGTACAATGTCAGTCGATCTGAGCTATACAACTAGCTCTAGTTCGCTGTAGTCCATGTTGACAATTGATCTCGGGAACAATCGAGGAAGAGGCCTTTTGTACATCATATAATTTTGTGACGAATAAAAAACATTAGCCCGGGTAGGCCTCCCTCAATCCAAGATTCAAAAGTTAGACAAGCGATTGTAGCAAAGAAAAGATAAGGGAGGGCCCGGATTATAATATATATAAAGCCTCTGGATGTCCCTGCCCTTCGTCGTGTTCTACAAAAACAGCAGAACATGTTTGATGACTATTCATCGTCGGTTAGGGTATAGAGTGTAGGTGTGTTACCAGATTGGCAACTATAACTAGACTGATTGCTATATCATTTGCTGTTGCTTCGGAAATATCTAAAAGAAGATTCAAAAAATTATTGTGCGTTTTAAAGCCAGATTTTGAGTAGTAAAAGCTAGAGTTACGATGTAAATAGTAACTACGGCTTTAGGCATCACTGTTGTAGATTGTTTGTAGGCATAAATATATCATCTATCTTTTCTTATTTTCTTTATATAGCCATAAAGCCTCAAATTCACCCCCCTTACGCAAACTTTGTCATCACCCAAGGTTGGGTTGATTATCGAGAACTTGTCATATAAGACTAGCTTGATATCCTCCAACTCCAATCTCATGGCCTACTGACTTTTTCATCAAATATCCCAAGTCGAGTTTCGCTTCATCTTCATTGACTGTTTGTCTATCCGGAATCATATCTCGACATTGTCCAAATATCATATCATATTCACTCGTTCAGAAAACACAACACATCTTCAATCTTCCCATCACGTCTAATCCGTTGCTAATACTTAAGGCCGAGCAAAAAGCTTTCATAATGTTCCCTCAAGTCATCAGATACCAGACTTGCTCTAAACGCCTAGCGCGGAGCTTTATAACGGTGACGAGATCCAGACAACTGCAGGTGACTAACCGCCCCTCGGCTGCTGTTTCCGTTACAACGAAGCCTCACACTAGTGCGGAAGAGTCGACAAAAACTTCGACAGCGAGCCTCGCTGCTCCGGCTCCTGCTCCTGCTCCTCCAGTGATCGCACCGGCAGTGGTTACACCTGAAGCGGCCGCTCCTGGTGCTTCAGCAATCACGACTCAGGGACATAGTGACAGGTTCTGGCAAGAAATTCCCATCTGGAAAGATGTCACTACTCAGGAGTTCCTTAGCTACCGTTGGAGTGTAAGTTCTAACACCCGCCCCACCATTTACAACTAATGTACGAGCGAGCCCGCTAACGATTATGTCTTGTCCCTCAGACGGCCAATCTGGTACAAGGAAAGCCTAAGCTTTGGAAGTTCCTCTCTGCTATCCTCCCCGAGACCGTGCCTTCTAATACCGAAGGCAAAGTCGATACCCGTGACGAGTTGATCGATGATATCTTTGATGGTATCTCAGCTGCCACAATGGCGATTCGTATGACGTAAGTGGTTGCTTAACCCAAGCTAATATGTTACAAAACTCTAGTTAACACAGAATAGGCCGTATGTACTAAGCAGGATCAACTGGAAGGATCCACGGGCGGACCCCATCTTCCGCCAGTTCGTGCCAACTAAGTCGACAATGATGAAAGACCATCCAAAGCTCACTTTGGATTCTCTGCACGAGGAGGCTGACTCGCCTGTAAAGGGCCTTGTCCATAGATACTCGGACAAGGCACTATTTCTTCGTAAGCAATTAAATCCCCGTTGCCATATGTCACCCCACAAAATTATAAGAGCTAACACTATGTAATCATAGCAACCTCTGTATGCCCAACATACTGTATGTTTTGCACGCGGTCCTACGCGGTTGGTGCCGATACCGAGCAGGTCACGAAGGCCTCTCTTAAACCCACCCGTAAGAGGTGGGATGAAGTCTTTGCCTACATCGAGCGGACTCCCGTGTTACAAGACATCGTTGTCTCTGGCGGTGACTCGTACTATCTCCAACCAGAGCATATCGAAATGATAGGTGATCGCCTGCTCTCGATTCCGCACATTAAGCGGTTCCGTTTCGCCTCTAAGGGCCTCGCAGTCAGTCCCAATCGGATTTTGGACCGTAGCGATCCATGGGCCGACTCGTTGATATCTGTGGCCAAGAAGGCTAGACGGGCTGGCAAGCACATGGCCCTCCATACGCACTTCAACCACCCCAACGAGATCTCGTGGGTGACTGAGATGGCAGCGCAAAGGCTATATGAGGAGGGCGTCATTGTGCGCAACCAGAGTGTTCTGCTCCGTGGCATCAACGATGATGCAAAGACGATGGCAGATCTCATCCGCAAGCTGGCGGATAACAACATCTTCCCTGTAAGTTGCTAACGTAGTATATTCTCGATACATGAATATTTTGCTCATATACTAACCGTCTATAGTACTATGTCTACCAGTGCGATATGGTTGAGAAGGTGGAGCACCTTCGGACTCCACTGAGTACTATTCTCGACATCGAGTCACAAATCCGTGGCTCTATAGCTGGGTTCATGATGCCTCAGTTTGTGGTCGATCTTCCCGGTGGTGGAGGCAAGCGTCTTGCTTCGACATTCAAGTCTTACGACCTCAAGACAGGCATCTCATCTTATGTAGCTCCCGCTGTCACTCGACAAGGAAAGGAGAACCGGGTCTACCAGTACTATGACCCTATGCATTCCTTGATAGCTGCCAATGATGATATCGACCACTAAGTCACGCCTTGGGGAGTGGAATAGACGCAGAGATGGTTGTTTTCACGACGCCCAAGATTACGAGACGATTTATACAGAAGTCTCCACGCACAATAGCAAGGCAAACAGGACGAGAATGGATGTTGGCAGGCGGTTTTCTTTATGCTTAGAGTTTTGAGTTTGGTTTTGAGACTTGTATTTCATGGACAGTTTTGTCTTTCGTTTTCTTTTGGAGGCTCTCTGTTTTTGTTTTTATTTTCATAAAAGCGTCACCGATAGATTAGACAACGTCCTACCGTTGTCAAAGAAGAATAGGACACACGGTATGTGTGACACAAGTAGATAGATAGGAATATTGATTACCCGCAAACGTGCTATCAAAACAGGCATAATGTGCATGATGTAAGACATCATTAACTGTCTATTTTTGTGATACATAACAGCCTAGAGTTGCAATCACAATGCGGTAAATCTGTTTTTAAGATTCATTTTTCTCCTTTTTGGTCTAATATGGCCCGTTTTGACATTCACCTCTTTCACTTCCTCATATGAGTTAAGCCTAACTCTTGTTCTATAAAATGGCTACTTATCACGCCTGTACATCTCTAAGCTAACTTGTGAAAACTCACTAACTAGAATATCTATTTTCAAAGGAATTATTCTACCAAAGTATTAGAAGCGACATCTTACATAGATAAAAACTTAATAAACTATCTAGAGAGAGACATAATTTTCCTCTGCAGATATAGTTATGCTATAAATTCATAATGCCCCCCCCCCCCCCCCCTCCTGTTGTGTACTGAACTTTATTCAGCTGATCCTACTTTCTTACCAAGTATTTGTTGGTTCAAGGAAATACACGATTGCATTCAGTATAGCCAAGGAAGTACGGCGATGTAAAGGAATTTGATCATGAATGGGTGAGGACATGTTTCCCTAATTAGTCGCACAATACTTGAAATTATAGCTTGCAGCACAGTTCATAGCGGAATTTTGAGCAGGTCTTTCGGGCTGGAGAGAGCATCAAGTGTTTTAGATTAGGGCAAGAAGATGTATTCTTCTTCATACGAATTGTTATCAAGATAGGGACATCACTTTGATAAGTAGTTCCAACCCAAGTCTTCTCTTATCACGTGTGTAACTTGAGAGGACAAGTCAACACTCGCTTTTTTTCACACCACTTATCGACCTCAAAAGCTGTACTTCGTTAGCCTAACGTCAGTAGGTCTTCAATGTAATTATCTTCCAGAGATGGAAATGCAAGGCAGATTTCAGATAAAGCATATATGAAAACTGCTACTCCATGAAGTGGTTCTCATATGTAGCACAGAGGTCTGCCAACACCCCCGTCTTGTTTATATGAAATACCAAATCACTATCATCTATATTCTTCCATATTAGGGCAGCTATCCGAGAGGATACATCGTTTCAGAACCTGCTGCCTTCGACTCAAGCGACCTGCCACATATCGGGGCTCACAAGATAAATTTAACCACGGTAATAATATCATCGACCGGAGACATATTCTATGTTCCACTTTCCTTCTTTGAACTTGTCTGTGATCTTCTACATGTTGTACAGATGTCTGCGTCTTCCATCCTGGATGGTGTATTTTTGGTGTGTAAGATTGGAGTGGTATTGTGGCACATGGTTGTATATTGGGAAATATATTGAAGTCTGTGATACTTACTGTATAAGTAAAGGAAAAGGGGACATGAGAGATATCATTCGATTGAAACCGATATGGATAAAGAGATTGTATCTCACTTCAAAAGTATTTGAGTAAAGATACAAATATGCTTAGCGATATAGAAATCTCTAGACGTTTTCAGAAGAATTAAGCCAATATGAAAACGCATTCCGGCTACTCCCAGCTTCAGCTGAGTTCACGCTGAACCCCCCATTACGGCTACTGGTACCATTGCCGTTGCTGTGCCCATTACCATTGCTATGGCCATTGCTGTTGCCATTCCGTTGAGTCCGCTCAGCCAAGCTTTTAGCGTTCTTATGGTTCTGGATTAGATTGTTACGTTCTTGGTTGCTAACCCACCTATATGATAATAAACACGTCAATAACTCTGTCACTAATAAAAGTAGTCAAAGGGAAAAGGGCATTGATCACTTACACATTGACAGACCCATCATCACTACATGACACAAGATACTGCGAGCTATTGGGGCTGAAAGTGACGGCGTTGGTTCTTGCCTGATGAGATTCAAATTTCTCAATCACCACTCCGGTGTATCGATGCCAGACATAGACGATTCCATCTTCACTTCCGCATGTGACATAGCGGCCATTAGCACCACCAAGGCTGGCGCGGATGATAAAATCGCCTCCTTTGTGGCCAACAAACTTCTGTATTAAGGTGTTGGTGAGAAGGTTTACCGCATAGACGACGCCTTGTTGACTGTTGATTAACAAGAGTTCGGGATCAAGACCCATTGAAATTGAAACGGGTTTATAATCCAAAACGAACTCTGCTATCTGTAAACGGTCGTCGCGAGAATAAACGTGGATCTTTTGTTCATTATCCATAGCCACCAAGTGACGACCGTCAGCAGAAGCGCACATTTCCTGGGTTCGGTGCTTTGCATCCCAATTCCCAAGACAAGCTCCTGCGATGCTATATGTCACCAAACTTAGCTTTTGTTCCAAAGAACTCAAAGTAAATGACTCGCCATCAGGAGACCAGACGCAGCCACTCAAGGCTTCTTTGTATTCTGTGATGGTGTTGATGACAGATCCAGGTTCAACACGGATGATCTTCGCGCTTCTATCGAGTGAACATGTGATGATCTTGGAATCATCCGGACTCCATGAAACATTAGCAATTCCCTTGGAGTGAAGATGAATGTATTTATGGAGACAGAAGTTGGATGTGTTCCAGATAGCAAGGAAGCCCTTTTGTCCGCATGCTGCCAGATACTGTCCGTTATGTGAAAAGGCAACCTGCCATACCTCATCTTGGCATTCATGAAGCCTAATGCCGAGCTCGCGAGGGAACCGATCGGGATTACAGTAATGATCCTCGAGGAGGGTTGGTGGCGCCGGGTTTGTGTGGTATAGGCAGGTATTGTTCTGATCCTTCATAAGGCGGCTAAGTAGGTTTCCAAGTCGCTTTTCGGGTAGCATAACGGCAGGTGAAATCCACTCTGATATGTTACTTAGGAGATCTTTACGGGCATCTGGGATATTGTCTGGGAGAGAAGCCTGCTCCCGAATTATTTCGGGTGAGGAACACATCAGAAGACTCGCTAGATACTTTAAGCGATTTTCACCAATGTGATCAACGAGAGGGGTGAGTTCTGATCGTAGTACATTCAGAGCTTTGGATGAGTCGCTAGCTTGTAAAAGCTCGAAGAACTTTTGCTTGCGGATCTGGAATATGAGGTGTGCCTTATTTGCCTCGTACTTGAGCAGCAAGTCGTTTTGTGCATTACTAAGACTGAGCATCCCAGTGCGGGCTTCGGCCGGCAAGTCATGGATGGCAGCTTCATTAATCATAGCCTCCGCTAGATCCCAGTCACCGCTCAAGATGCTTGATTTCAAAGCACTAACTGACGAAGTCTCTAACTTATAGCCACTTTCAGTAGCTAGATCAGAGGCCAGCTTTTGGTGGCCAAGGTCGTCCAGTGCTTGGATGAGGATGCGAGTGATCTCTTCTCGGTCATGGCCACAGTATTCTTGCGACCGGGAAGACGTGGGACTAGATGGCGCAGAACCGTTAATAATATTTGCGATTTTCAAGTTCCGTTGGGAGCCGTCAGAGCTGCTGGTCGAGAATGAGTGGCCATTTGAATTTGAAGCCGAGGCCGAGGGACCGCCGTTAGTATCATCGATGGCGTTAGTAACAGCACTAGCTGAGTTGCCGTAGCGGGGCATAGCGGCCTTTGGGCGCTTCAACGGACGCTCGGCGGCAGGTTCGGATTCGGTGTCGGATGTGAGCAAGCTGGAGACCTGGCCGGCGACCGGGTCGGCGTCTGCTGTGCGGCGGCGTCGGCCCAGCACCTGAGGACTAGAAGGGGCCTCGGAAGGCGGAATCGTGGCGATGCTGGCGGTCAGCCTCAGGGCTGCCTAGCCAGTGATGAAAAAGCACAAAGATGGGATTGAATCTTCCCAGGCTCTGGTGGTGAATTAGGCGATGCGAGGTGCAACAGGCGAGGATCGAGCCAGAGCGAGCGGGAAATGACGTTATCTAGAAGTAATTCGGGGAGGTAGGCCAGCAAGCAAGGAAGCTTAGTTGGGTACTTTAAGAGGAGAGGCCTTTCAAGTCTATGGGAATGATTGGGTGGAAGCGCAGGCGACGACAAGATAAATATGTGACCGAAAATGCAAGAAGGGACAACGGCGGTGAAGAAAAGATGTATGATCTAGTCTAGATAGTAATGATATGGCGATGGAATGATCGGTCGATTGAAGGTTGGATAAGTCGAAGCGGCGATACGACGAGGGTTATTATTGTATGGTTATGGGATTATGACACCCCTGGCGGGTTGATATGGAGCCTAGAACATAAGTTAGATAATTAGATGCCGCATCCAGCAGGTTGCGTATTAAAGCAGCTTGCTGCATAAGTGCCACACAAATAAGTACACAGTTTTGGATGTATGTATATATTGCATTGCATATGTATGTATGTACATACTGGAATAGCGAGACGAAAGCGCTGCTGCGATACGGCAAGTCAGGGAGAAAAAAAACGATAAAAAGGCAATACAATGAAGGACAGCCGTGTTTACGGACGAATCATTGGGGAATCTGACTATCTGAAGAGAATCAGCCGGTGATAGAAATGATATAGAATGCAAGAAACAAGTATAGTTGTATGTAGAAGATAGAATGTAGAAGAAGTAATGGCCTGCCGTGCTTTTGTTTACGCAAGCAGAATTGAACTCTGTTTTGTTCTAGTAACTACCAGTGCCTTATGTATAAACTGTGGTCAAGAAGTTTGCGCTCTTTCTAAATTTGTAACGTCCCTTCTTTCTGAAAACGAAAATGGAATCAGCAGCCTGTGTTTTGGAGCACTTCTCTAGCTTGTACTGGTACTTGCTTTATCTGCGTCTGGTCTTGTGGATAGCATGTCGCTATACGAAGAGGCAATGTCTCTTTTCGAAAAGTGATTTGTCGACACCTATCTTAGCATATTAGCTCGAGGCGAAAGGAAAGGAAAGGAAAGATACATACATTACTAGTTGGGCCAGCTGATGATGTAAGCTCCTTAGCTTGGCCTAGTCCTTCTATCTTTACTGCTACGCCAGCCGCATCCATCAATGGCCATCATATGTACATACAGATAGATATTAGTATAAAATGAAAGGACAATATATCTGTATAATTATAATCCTAGGCGATCGCAGCACAGCATGGCGGCACTTTGATGCATAAAAGACACTGAGAAAAAAACAACTTATAAGCTAGAAACCTAGATTGTCCGGTACTTTTCCTCGCCTGGATCGCCTGACGTCGCTAGTAATACTGTATGCAGCCGGGTAGCTGGCCGGTGATGACGCCCTGATGGCTCCCTGGGCCAACAAACTGCATGCTGTTTATCAAGTGCTAAGGCCACTGATAGGAAGGGATGTGACAACAAAACTTGCGGCATTCGCTTTCTGGCTTTTGATGTTTGAGATTCAAGTATGTAAATATAACATACTATATATTACAAAGCCTCCGCCGTATGCTGCTCAAAGGCGTCTCCCATCAGGTTGGAGTGTTTCAGGATTACAAATGACCGCTTTGAGGCCATAGACAAGACAGGCTCGAACCACAAAGAATTGATAAAAAGCACATATAAGATCTTGCTGCCCTTAGAAAACTAATGAGAGGCTCACATGAAAATAGGCTACCGTTATTGTTATACCAGCACGTGATAGTGGCCTCAAAAGGGTCCCACTCACCGATAACAGAACGTCTATCAGTTACCTTTCACACCGCCTAAATTTGTAGGCGCAATAGGTACCGGTACAATTTCGGGTATGGATTCCACCGGGCATCAACGCCTATGCCAGAATGCAGGCAGCACTATTATTATCATTGTGGTTTGTTTTGGGTTCTGTGTAGCTTTGTTTGCGACGCCCAACCAATTCTGGCAATTTTGGTAATCGAGCAGTCTATTATTTATCGTCCATCGAGACGGCCTTTTCTGTTTCAAATCTGCCGCCGCTAAGACCATGGAAAACAAGTAAACAACTGATAAAACAAAACCGAGACCAACTAACAAAACCACGTCGCTTGTATCTAATCTGTCTAGTCTCATACCGCCTAGCTAAACTAGCCAAGCCATCCCAAGGAACTGAGCCCCTGTCCAACCAGACCAGCTTGCTTGCTTGCTCTCTTCCAGCTTTCCCCTCCAATATATCCATCTTAACTGCCATAGCCATAGCCACTACGTGTACAGCTACGTACGTCTGAGCATCGATCGATGTACAGCTACGTACGTCTGAGCATCGATCGATGTACAGCTACGTACGTCTGAGCATCGATCGATGTACAGCTACGTACGTCTGAGCATCG
>RHLR01000372.1:0-22388 GCA_009806335.1 Davidsoniella australis | reverse complement strand
AAAGAAACGACGTGTTAGAAAAAAAAAAGAAGAAATATATGCTGTAGATAGGAGAAGAGAGGATTAATCAGATCTATATAGAAGCACTAAAGTTTGTGTGACAATAAGTGTATGGAAGAAACCGAGACAAAGCAACTCCCCTAGAGATATAGTCGCCTTCAGGCAGCTTTTTTTCTTCTTCTACAACAACGTCCATCTTATGCATATACACCAAGTAAGAGATATATGAGAGTGAAAGCACATGGGACATCATCATACTGAAAACATGGAGATAGATCGGTTCTATGAGTTTTCCGGTCCAAATTCAAGTGTCTTACGGCTTAGGGTCCTCGATGAGCATATCATCCTAAGACATACCCGAGGTCCCTCCACCTTGGCCTGACATCGGTGGCCGCTGCTGCTGTTGTTGCTGCTGTTGTTGCGGCATACCAGGACCGCCTGGTATTTGGTTCATTTGAGCCATCTGTCCCATCTGCATGGGGTTCATCTGGCCCATGTGACCATACTGGCCCATACCACCCATCATGCCCATTTGATTCATTTGAAGCTGTTGCTGCTGCATCTGCATTGGGTTCATGGGGTTCATTCCACCCATTTGCCCCATGGACATCTGGCCCATCTGCATAGGGTTCATAGGCATATGGCCCATTTGGTGACCCATTGGCTGCATGTGGCCCATCTGAGAATGTGGCATTTGTCCCATAGCACCCATATGGGCCATTTGCTGCTGGATAGCCATCATCTGGCGTTGCTGAGCATTCATTTGCTGCGACATCATCTGAGGAGGCATTTGAGGCTGTTGAGCCATGTTGCGCATTTGTTGATGCTGCGGGTGCTGCAGCGAGGACTGTTGAGGTGGCTGTTGCTGTTGTTGTGGTGGTGGTGGCTGTTGGCTTGGTTGATGTTGTTGTTGTTGTTGTTGTTGTTGTTGCTGCTGCTGCTGCTGTTTTAGTTGTTGTTGGCCCGGCGGAATCTGGTGTTGCTGGGCCGGAGATGGCTTGTGCTGCAACTGCGGTGTCGACCGTGCCGATGATGATTGATGTTGGTTTTGGGGTTGCGGAGTAGGCGGTTGTTGAGGAGCTTGCTGCATTTGAGGTGGCTGCTGTGGCGGTAGTTGGGCCTGTTGTTGCGGCACTGGTGTTGATTTTCCAGATGGCGGTTGGTGCTGAGGCTGGCCCATCTGTGGATGCGGTTGGTGTTGCGCTTGAGGTGTGCCTTGTCCTGGCTGTGTTGGACGCGTGGGACCGAAGGAGACCTCCTTGTTGGGATCGACACCAGGGAACAAGCTCTGCAGTTTACTATAGAGTTCCTTAAGGTTCTTGTCTCGTGCAATGCGCTCGGTGACTGCATCGAGGTTGATTGCATTGGGACCGTCTATGCCTTGCGGGTTGATTCTTAGTCGAATGTTTAGGTTGAGGGGCGGGGAGGTTAGCACGGTTGGCCGCGGAAGTCCCTTAGATTTCCGATCAGCTAACGCAGCTAAGAATTGGAGGTTTGAGCCGAGGCGTCGTAGACATCTAGGGGGCGAGTGTTAGTTGGTGCTCTATGGTATCTGCTGGCATCGTTGTGTTAACTTACTGGCCGTTGTCTTTGGTTGTCTCGTCTTCTAGCATTTTGTCGCCTTCACGCTTGGCCTCGGCAATAGTATATTGCAATTGGATAGTTTCGTATAATAGCTCTTCGTTTATATCTAAAAGGACACTGAAGCGCTGTACCTCCAGTGCCTCTGCCCGAGGACTCTGTGCAACAGGGGAAGCCGGAACAGGATGTCCCGGTGCCGTAGCGGAGGTCGGTGTTGGAAACGTCGGTGTCTGAGGTGTAGTTATAGTCGCGCTTTGAGGCTGATTGAGCGGTGGTTGCATGACATTTTGCGGCGGCATAGGCTGGGGAGTAGTGAACTGCGGCTTCTGCATTGGCGTCGGCGTGCCTTGCGATGCTACGGACATTGGGCGTTGGGGAGTGCCCATTCCCATTTGACCGGGCATATTATTCTGTTGCATACTGTGTCGTTGCTGCTGCTGCTGCTGGTGTTGTTGCTGATGTTGTTGCTGTTGCTGTTGGGGTGGCATCACCGGTTGCTGGCCGGGCATTGGCGGGTTCCCGCCGAGAAATCCCATGTGGTTGCCCATCATGAAGTTTGGATTGTTGAACTGCTGTTGTTGGCTAGAGGGCGACGGACTCCCTGAGGGGTATGGCTGACCCTGGAATTGGTTGTTGTTGGGAAATCCTATAATCCATGTTAGCATATGTGTGCCAAGCTAGATATATCACGAGAAGTGCGTGCAGCCCAGATGTAGTGCTTGCTTTCTTGTGCTGCGAGAGTCTCTAGCATCGAAGTGATGCACAAAAAGATGTCAACGTACGGTGCTGGCCATTCACAGGCATGTGCTGCATAGGCTGATTTGGCATCATGCCTCCTTGGCCTCCCATCATTGTCGGGCTTCCGGCCATGAAGTTCTGGCCTCCCATGTTTGGGAATTGCTGAGGGTTGAACATCATCGGGTTACCGGGCTGTCCTCCCGGCGGCATTTGTGGATTTTGCGGATGCTGTGGCTGGTGCTGTTGCGGGTTGAAACCAGCCGGCGATCCGGATGACGCGCCGGGATAGAATCCAGAGGAATTCTGATACATGGTGGTGAGGCGAAGGTGGTGTGATGGCAATTGCTCGGCCCGAAACTGGTTTGGAATGTCGCCGTGATGCTACACACAAGTCGATGCCGAGGTTATGTGTGTCTAGATCTACGCGCAGGAATGTGTGTGAGGTTGAGACGCAGTAGGAAGCTCAAGGTGCATGTACACTAGGCATCAATCTGATAGCGATGGCGCAGATATTTCTTGTACTTTTGAATCCACCGAGGGGTCCGGAAGGCCAGGTCGTCGAACTCCGGAGATGTTTGCGGAAACAATCCAATACGGCCTCGATCGCTCGTGTTATCGAACAAACCCGAGTTTTCAGGGCACGAAGGACGTCGAATCAGATCGATGCGGGCTTGCCAGGACAATTGAACAGGCGCAAAACGCCTTGAAGATCCAGGCGATGATATGTACGGCGGAGTAGAGAATAGGACGCGCAATATGGGAGATATTAGAAGACGGATGGCGTTTTTTTGCGACGAGGGCAAGGCTGAAGTTACAGCTTGTTCTAGATGCGCGATAGCTCGGCCTAAACAGAAACTTGCGATGGGTCCAGCAAATTCAACATAAAAGAAAATCGATAAAAACCCGACAATAAAATGCGCGCTTGGGACAGAATTGGGAGCTGGTGTGTCACGGAAAGGCTTACCTTACCATCCTCTTTCCTTTCTCTACCAAGATGCGCGCTGAATCAAATCAAACGACCAGCGTCTCAGTGTAAAAAGCGTAAAAAGCAGTTGCAACAAACGCGCATGGGTGAGGCTGAAACCCGCCAGCCAATGATATTGCACCGTCGGCCTCTGAGCTCTAGCCCGATTAGGCGACAGAATAGGTCTGCCTGTGGCTGGCTGTGGCGCATCGTATCTTCAACTTGTTTATGATCCTGTCACTTTTATTTGCAGTACCACGTCAAATCGTGACATACATGTTGTAAAAGTGATATCCAGTATGTTTTGGCACTGCATGTTGTCTGAGTTCAGGGTGACTAATTAAAATCTAAGCTAAACTAATCATACAATGATAAATAGAGTTGTTCATAGTGTATTAAACAATAGAGAGACACTGGTGGCGATTCACTAAGAAAAGCTAAGCATAATTTGCTAGGGTTTGCACTTTGGGTCGTGCAGTCACAGATATAAATTCATTTAACTTTGACTCAACCAAGCAGTGAATAATAGCATCCAAATGTCACGCCGGTTACCATGACCAAGATCTGACTGGTTCGGCCTACCACGTTGTCCATCGCATGTTTGTTGAAGGTTGACTCTGTAGAAGTGATTTATGCGTCCAAAGGGGTTTTGCAGCTAACATGAGTCACTACCCCCCCCCCCCCCCCCCCACATTAGCAAGAAGCCTGTGCCAATGATAGACTAGCCAATGACTCCGTTGTCGCTGGCTCTGACTGGCCTAAAACGGATTTATATGCAACTGAATGCGACAGTATTTACAAGTATTCATAGCTTGAATCGATTGTGAAAAAAAAGGCTGATAGTACCGAATAGTCTGAAGTCTATCACAATCATCTTGTCACTTTGTTGTTTGCCCAGATTGCCACTTCTGCCAGCCATACCCACCATGTCGCCCTTCAACCTCGAGACTTGCGCTCGGCCAAACATTCTTGCTCTGGAGCCATACCGTTGCGCACGCGAGTTCGTCCTCCCATAAAGCCTATATGTCCATACTTGAGATATCTCTCTCTGTGTGTAACTTGAAACCGCATGTGTGCTAACAGCCTCCTCTACTTGCCTGTGCACGCAGTGATTACAAAGATGACGGCAAGAACATTCTCTTGGATGCCAACGAAAATGCCTATGGCCCATCCTTGATCACATCTTCACTACCGGCCGGTCATTGTTGTCGCAGCAGGACTTCCTGGGCCTGCACAGATACCCCGATCCTCACCAAGAGTCTCTCAAGGAGCTGTTGTGCAAACTTCGCACCACCCATACCCACACCTCCAAATCCCTCAAGCCCGAGAACCTGTTCTGCGGTGTCGGTAGTGACGAAGCTATCGATGCCGTGCTTAGATGTTTCTGTGTCCCCAGCAAGGACCGTATCTTGACGTGCCCACCTACCTACGGCATGTACTCTGTCTCGGCGCAAGTAAACGATCTTCAAATTGTCAAGGTCCCTCTCCAGCCAGCCCCAGAGTTTGGTCTTGATGTTCCCGCTATATTGAAGACACTGAGCGAAGAGGAAAACATCAAGGTTGCCTACTTCTGCTCCCCTGGTAATCCTACCGGCTCCCTTTTGGCCAAGGAGGATATTAAGAAAGTGCTGGAACACCCCACATGGAACGGTATTGTAGTTGTCGATGAGGCGTACATTGACTTCTCGGACGATAGCGCATCACTCGCCGAGTATGTGCTTGAATGGCCAAACCTAATCGTCATGCAAACTCTCTCCAAAGCCTTCGGCATGGCCGGTATCCGTCTTGGTACCGCGTTTACTTCTCCCCCGATTGCCCGTCTTCTGAACAGCTTAAAGGCTCCCTACAACATCTCATCTCCTACGAGCGCCCTGGCCAAATATGCCGTATCTACTGGCTTGCCAGTCATGCGCGAAAACCGCGCCAAGCTCATTGCTCAACGGCAAAGAGTCCTCGAGGATCTACCTAAGATTGCTGGTGTTGGCCGTCTGCGTGGCGGAGTTGAGAGCAATTTCCTACTATATGAAATGCTGAACGCCAAGGGCGAGCCCGATAATGCTGTTGCTCAGGCTGTCTACACCCGTCTGGCCGAACTGATGGGCGTTGTTGTGCGGTTCCGTGGCAAGGAACTGGGCTGCCTAGGCTGTTTAAGAATCACCATCGGCACAGAAGAGGAAGTGACTCGCTTACTTGCCGCTATCCAAAAGAGCCTTGAAGAGGTGCGGGGTTCTCTATAGATACCACAACTGATAACAGCCCATCAATAGCAAAATAAACTTACCCATGCTCACACATATATCGATATAAAACTTGACAATGCTAGATGTATCCCTTGCATGGGACTCGTTATATCTGTCCTTTGTGAAAATCACTACTGTATCTCTGGATTATCACTAGATTGAGGGGTCATAAGACAACGCCGTTGACTATTAGAAAGCGGTGAGAATAATTTATCCACTATCATGCCAGACTAAAGATACGTTGAGAGTCAATACGGCCACATTGCTATGAGGAAAACACTTTTGTGGGATGTCGATGGGTTGGAATGGAACGGACCGGCAGAGAATCTTTCTACATGAGGAAGATATAATGCCATGTACTACTATGTAGAGTGAAACACTGAACCCGAATTCAAGTGACAATAAAGGCTTTGTATCGCCCTAGATTGGTCGTGTGAGGCATGAGCTACCGTGGGGACAGGTATACGTACAATAATAAACAATCGAGTTCATGCATCTAATAGCAATATAAGACCGGGAAAGTTCCATATGTTTGATGAACTCCATTGTGAGACGTGCAGTGCAATTTCACTTCGATTCTCATCGGCAGTAAGATTCATCAGCATTTCTTTCTTATACGTTCATTCATTATCATTTGTTCTATTATCTTAGCGGCATGGCACCCGTCTATTCCCCTTTTACTTATGCCCGCCGGCTTTTTAAGACGAAAAAGGCCGCTCAGAGTGATTCTGCGGCTGTAGCCCCCGACAAGAAGCCTAGAACGGAGTTTCTATGGCGGAAAAATAGGATATCATATGTTCTCGTTGTTTCCCATGGGCCAAAACGCTGGCTTCCGACTCATCATGGCCAGGTTGAATATCCGACTTATATCTTCTCACCAGATGGATCAATCTACAAAGACTCACCACAGAATGGACCGTCAACAAAGGGCATAGTTTCTTTCAACAAATGGGGCTGTGATCATTGTATGCCACAAGCTGTCAAAGCAAGCTCCAATAGCGACGTCAAGGCCGGTAATATGGCTGTTCTACTCGAAATTTCATCAGTCAAGATCAAGAAGCTCAAGCTGCAATCATCACCACGCCCACTTAGCGGTCTTGATGGAGAGAAAGACCTTCTCGACACGACAGTTCACAACTATGCACCAGGGGCTTGCCCGGTCTGCTCTTCGAAGAAAGTACAGAAAATGCGCAAAAGGCTACGCTCTCGAATGGTGTTGTTGCCGAGTTACATGACAGGAAATCCCCACGATGAGCCGGCTTCAAGCGAGGAGAGTGATAAAGATTCATTGAGGCTCCAATCTATCAAAAAGTTTCCAACCGCTCCATGTACCGCGTTCCTCTTTGGCTAAACAAGTTTTCATTAGGAGTCATTATTTGCTGTGTTTCCTCTGTTTTATATAGTCGGATGAAATGACAGGCCTCAACAATCACTGTATTGAATTAGTCAAAAACACTCTGTGTCAATTGTGTGTGTATCGCTGCATGTCTAGCTATGAGCCACAAATAGGGTTAGCCACATAGTGGTAGCATCCCGTGACTTTACCCACTTTTAACGCGTTGTTGGTCGCGTGGCAACGAATGACTGTCTGGGGAGATTTCCTATATTAATCGTGCAAGCTCTAATGACCCTGGTAAACAAATCTCTCTAAGCTAGCCAGCCTTCAGCATCGACATCATCCCGTTGAACGATTATTTCGTTTCCGACCTGAATTGACAGAATACCAATTTTTATTTTTCTATTATTTTTCTTATTTATATTCTGCCTTTTTTGCTCGAAATAGACTGATGGACTTCTAGAACATTGTGTCTGGAGTTGCCTAATAGCTTTCCATATAGTCATAATAATGTTCAAGTCTCCCTCACCTGTTGAAAGCCATTCATCTGCCATTGATACCAACGACACTGCCCCTGATAGATCTTCTCGCCGACCGGAGAAGCGTGCTCGTTCATCATTTTTTACTAGAGCGAACCGGTTTACTCCTAGTACGGGAATTGGTATGCCATCTATAATGCGTACAATATCTGCTTCCCTACTGACAGCAAGTAAAGTCACAGGCTTGTTTGGTAGCAACCAACCCGATAGTAACCTGGAAACCGCCGAACCGAAGCCTGACATGTCAGCAGAATCCACATCAGAGAAAGACACCTTAGAGGTGGAATCCTCCGTCTCAAGAAATTGTAGGTCACGATTATTCATATCCACTACTTGGAAATCATGTTACTTTTTCACCAACGAGGAGACATCTGCTAACCACCGAGATAATTGTAGATGGATATGATGAACAAACACCTACCAACCGCTTCGGTCTGCCTGAGAGACATAGATCTGAAATCCCTTGTTTGTCACCAGTAGTGATCCCACCCGCTAAATCTTCCCATTCCCCGCCTAGAAGATCGTCATCGCCCCCGCATATTACACGAGCAGAAATGGTAATGTCTGACTACCACCGCAATGTGGTTGAGAGTCTGGCTGAGTTTGAGTCCGGCATAACGCACCATAGACCTGAAATCCCTTGTTCGTCACCAGTAGTGATCCAACCCGCTAAATCTTCCCATTCCCCGCCTACAATGTCGTCATCGCCCCCGCCAATTACACGAGCAGAACTGTCGTCGGATCCACCACAAGCGCTTGGGGCATTATCTTCGCCGGAGCTGGGTGTGCCACGGGCGGAACTGATGGTCCGCAATTCTCTAGACATCATGGTATCCGACGAGGAAGATAGTATACCAGCGACTAATCATAAGAAGAGCGACGTATCCTCATTTAACAACAAGCTTTTCAAATCATGCTCGAAAAAGCGAAAGGCGGAGAGAGATTCCCTGCCCGCTGAGGATGACAGCTTAAATAGCTCATCTATCATAGTCACAGTCAATAGCAAGCGTAGAGAAAATCTACGTCAAGAACAAGACACCGATGAAGACGCCTCCGACTCACCAGAAGACTCTCCCGATGAGAGAAAGCCTCCAGTACATAATATTGTGAACCACCGGCCTTTAGAAACTGACCCTAATAGATTCGAGCTCTTGATTTCATGGGACAAGGATGAGCTTAGTGAGGATCATACTTGGGTACGCGAAGAGGAGGTGATGCAAGATTCACCAGGCGCCTATTTCAAATATTGGCGCACTGTGGGTGGTCGAGAAGTACATGTTGAAGATCCAGATCTCTGGTACATGTTCAGCATCAAGCGTGAGCGTAGATCTGGCCGCAACAGATCGTATCTTGTCGAGTGGCTCGGTTCGCGGGAACTGAGTTGGGAGCCAGAGTCGAACGTGAAGAAGGTTGCCGGCAAGCTTATAGCCGAGTTCCGGGCCAAGCAGGACTTGAAGGATCAACAAAAAGTCACGAAGAAGGGAGTCGGCCGAACACCGAAGACACCCCGGAGCGCCAAGAAGATTGCGAAATAAATGCCGAGAAAGACAGACAAATATTTTTATTAATTTTTCTTTCTGTATCTATCAAGTATTAGCATGGATTGTGTATTACTGAGAAATACAGTACTAGCATTGATATAGAACGTTACAATCGTTAATCTATGTCTTTTTAGATCTAGTTGTATGTAAAATTTGTGAAAACCATGGGAAGCTTTTTAGAATGAATATCATCGCATCAAGCGAACATATAATAATGTACACAACAGTATGTACCGATACTTGTCCCATCTATATACGGTCAAGTGACACCGGGCTTGTTGTGACTTATGTCTAAGTAGTAACCAAAAGCCGAGACGCGCCTCTTGGATATAGAGTAGCATCTATATTAGCCTAGGCCACTCGAAAGTGAAAATTGTTCTATAGCCACTCAGTTGAGGCTTGAAGTTCGACCCGTCTCGCTTCACGAGAACGAGGCGAACAAGAAACGGGAAATAGCTGATGATGTGGCATTGATGTTACGAGAGGCTTTCGGATGCATCAGACATACATAGGGTCAAGGAGGATGGCTTGCGGAATAATGACTTGTTCAATCTCTTGAGTGGCTAGACTTTGTATGTAGCTATTGCTAATGGCGGCGGCTATACCGGTTGGTGGGAGTACGAAAACCAAAACAAGTGCAACAACAAGCCCGTCTGTCGTCCAACCTATAATATCTCGTTTTATGATATTCAAAACAGGCAGGATTTTTGAGAATGGATGCCGGTCCGGATATCCCAGCCAATCTCACATATAGATGACTTGGTTATATGCTGTTCTTCTCTTTTGGTTTTTTTTTTGTACTTTCCCGCCTTTATGTGATATATCATGATGGATAGATGACATCGGGAATACGACGGCATTTCCGTATATTCGACGCCAATGATATCCTCACAGTACTATATAGATAGAAACGGACATAACCATGTACATAGGTCTAGAACTAGGTCGAAAATGTCTCTAGACTATATCCTTTTTCCTGCATTGAAGTTCACTTGAAATGCTGTTGATAGATCATAACACAATAACTAGGCTGGGCCTGCTCTGCTTATCATATCAACTTTGACGAGTAATAAATGAGGAAAATGATACCGCATCATCGACAAACGAGATCTTAATCAGAGAAAAAAATGTCAGTTTAGCAACTCGACTCATCTTTACTCTTAAACTACCAAGATGGAAAAACACAAGACCTTGATATGTGGTAGGGTAAGTTACAATGTAGTTGTGAATTTTTCCATTTTGTTCATGGTGGTTGCCACCTAGTCAGATTAGGCATGCCAAAGCATTCTTTTTTTATAACAATTGTAAAAAAAATCATTTTGAAATGATTAATAAAGACAAAAACTGGCTGGGTAAATTTATCACTGAAGTTCTGCTAGTACACTTACATACTTGATACTAGTACTTTCCAGAGCTTAAGAGCATGAAAAACAAACAAACAAACAGAAATATTGTTTGCTCTGTGAGCTAATGTAACTATGTAATATGAGCTATCATGTTTCAATACAGCTCATGTGGGCAAGAGATGCACCAACAACGTACGTCTCTAGTCGCCCGACTAAAGCTGGAATCTCTGCCTGCGTGAACCAGGAGTAACAAAATAACCTGTTGATGGCTGATACTGCAACAGTATCGTACTTTCAAGATTAACTGAGACCACGGGCGGTGCTGATGAATGGTGTATACACATATAAAGTAATAGAAGTAAGTTATAAGTGTAATAGACTATAGGGTTAATGCGGTCAACATATACCCACACCCATCGTGTCGATAGAGGTAGTCGGAACGTCTGCACCTAAAACGACGGGTTGGCACATATACGATAGTGACCTGTATGTGTAATCTACAATATACATATAGAAATGTGATTTTACGAGAAATATTACGAGAAGGAGTTCAGAGAAGTACATATGTATGTAGTTAGCCAATAATGAAAGCCACACGTTTTCTGTTGAAGTAATGATCTTACCAATGAAAATCATTTATGCTCCAAACAATTGATAAAATAATAAAATAAAACGCCATATCATAGAAAAGGTGTCATATTGATGCTAAATATACATATGTTCTTTTGATACTATGATTATGCTCAGATGAAGATAGACTTCAAGGATGTGATAAACATAGTATATCTGTATGTTAGATGCAACCATGTAATCTATACATATGTGAAATCTGCTGAATATCTACTATACAGCCAAGTGATAGAGGTGAAAGCCATGTTTCGTATGCTCACCGCCATTTTAGTAGAACAATGAAAAGCCACCAAGGCGAAAAAAAGGAAGTAGGAAATTCTATGACGGGCTCCAACGGCAAAAATGACCGAATAGCTTCAATAAAAACATACGGGATAAGGGTGACCGTGGAATCATCACCTGATAACGATGGGAATATCTGTATTTAAATATGAGATAAAACTGACTGGTATAAATCAGATATATATATATATATATATATACTACGTGTTCAACACGGAAAAATAGTTTCTTGATATATGGATTGTATGTAGCATGTGTATATAGTAGGACGTGTTGAAAGTGGTACTAAATCAGTTGACATAGCGTGAAATACAGTGTTCCTACGACATGTATTCGGATAAAAACCTTGACTCTTTGTGGCCACGTCAAACAGGGAGCGCTTGTAGTGTGTGGTTCCCCATTTAGACCAGAGAACATGGAATAGAGGAGCCTGGAAGAAGAGGGACTCTTGAGATAGGAGGATGCTGTCTGCTTGAGTATATTAGTACATATGTATGTTAGTATATTACGTGATCTGGCTAGAATAGTCTACATTCATATGCATATGAAAAACATTCTTAATTAGTTAATCACTAGTATCTGTATGTGCTTGTTCTCTCTGTGATGAAAATAGGAGGACTATCAACCTCCTGGTGTAGTAGCTACAAAAGATTGGATGAGATGCTGGGATATCATGAGAGATGTGAGTAACTATTTTATTCAAAGTGGTTAGATGTAAGATTTATCAAATTACTATTCATGTAACTAAGTATAACTATATCTCTCACAAAAACAAAGCTGCTATGTATTATAGCCAAGAGGCTTTATCTTGGTTGCCTTGTGGAATTCAAAATTTGTTTGATAGTTCTATCCATATCGGACTGAATGATTAAATAGGAAAGAGTAAAAACTTGTTGTTTATACAATTCAAATTCATGACAGAAACGGAAATTACCTCTTATTCTCAGCCTAGAATTTGAGTAGTCATAGATAGGCAGGAACAAATATTTCTAGGCTATATCTTTGTCAGTTTGTTTGTTTACGAATGATTTTTATTCTCCATCTACAGTCACCCTTGATTGACAAAATCAACTATCACGAGCAACAAGATTGATAACGGGCTTTTTTTTGTTTTCATCCTGTAATCATAATTTTCAGATACACTTGTTAAATCTGATCTGAAAGACACACGATATCAATCATTCACTGCCCATAAACAGCCATGGCATTTCCTGATTCTACGACTATCCCTAAGGCCCCAGTAGCTTCTGGTGGCGGAGGTGATATATTTCCCATCACTTCTGATACACGATCAATGGTTCATACTTCCCCTACAACCCCACCACCAATACCGCAAGACACATTCCAACTAACTATATATTTTGATACCCCTCGCTACTAAAGGCCGCTTTCTCGGGACGAAACTACTCCGCTCTCCACCTGTGCGCTCGTTGTGCCCACTTCGGATTTATCACCTACGTCAAACCCGGTAAAAGCTGCTACGTCTGTGGCTACGGCTGCTAAGAAAAAGGAAATCGAGTCAGGAAGATAAAAGGCGACTTGAATAAGCCCGGAAAACTAGCTTCGGCATTGAAATGAAGACAACAGGCAACATGCCTATCACGGTTGTTTTGGTGGCCGCCTCGGTTTTATATTCTATCTTTGTCATTATCTTCGGCTTAGTTAGAAATCTTTTCACGGGAATCAACTGACTTGAAGGAGGATGGTTACCAGATACTTGACTTAATTATCAATTCATAGTCTACTCCTCACTTTGTGTATAATTCCAAAAAGCATTGTTACTGTGAATTTAGCTTGGAATCGTTCCGTGTCGCATGGATTAAGCTTAATCGGGTAAAGTACACTTTGTCTCGTGTAAGCCAACATTACTCCCTAGCATGTAGATTTTTGCCAAAAAATTATCTCAGTATTCTTTTTTTTTTTTTAGTCACGGAACGGTGCAGGATATATGTATATATGTAATAAAAACGAGACAAAAAAAAAGAATATTCATTGATAAAAAGAATACAAGTGATTTTTACAAAAGAAAAAAAAAAAACCAGATACATAACCATACAAAGTACATATTAAAAAAAAAGAAAAAAGAATATCAAAACAAAAGTTGCACCAGAAAAACTCCATGCTAAGCCGTAAGACCAAGCCTAATCTTCTAACCATACTTTCCCCAAAGCCTATCGCGTGTTCGTGAAACCCAATATCCGTGTTTTTTTTTAACCCGCCTTCGTGTTCTATTTCCTCTATATCTGTCTTTATTTTTCCTATTAAACCATGACTCCTTGTATGACTAGTAAACTGAAGAGTAAAAAAAAGTAGAGCGTAGAGCGTATTCGCATATGTACTACTCATTACGTAGAGCTTTGGAAAAAAAAAGTGTTAGCTGATTAAGCCTCAAGTTTTGCATGTTAAATCTGGGGACATCATAGGCAGGCTACTACTTACTGAGTTACTTGGTATTGTAGACCACCGTTGGGCGTTGGCATCAAAGCGTAGACAAACGCGCGGTGATTGTTCAAAACTGGGTTGGCATATGATGGGTGAACAACAGTGACTTCATGTTGCTGCTGTTTCTGTTGTTCTTGCTGTGGCTGATTCTGTTGATGGTGTTGCGGTGACACTGAGGAGGGGGACTGCAGATATTGATTTTGTCTATCACTGTGACCCTCAGCTATAGTTGCTTGTTGAGAGTCATGCATATATGTATCCTGCATTGACTGCTGGCTATAGGCCATCGATCCATTTTGTTCGACCCTGCTGGCATTTCCAGCCCAAACCTCACTTCTAGAGTCGGAAATGGAACTGCTAGAGCCTGTGGCTGCTACATGTCCATTGTTACCGTTACCGGGAAAATGTACGCGTGACGTGATGGTGGATGACATGGAGTTTCCGGTGAAATATGTCACTTGCGAAGAGGTGCTGATATCTGTAGGGCCCGAGCCACTCATGCTTGTTTCGGTAGAGGTGACGTTAGTACTGGATTGTGTAGTTCGTCTATTCTCTTCGTAGTCCCAGTGAAGCTCTGCCTGGTCAGTACCGGAACGGCCCTGGTGACCATTGGATATATGATTGTGGGCTGGCATGGGAGCAATAGCTCGAGTTTGAGGTGACGCGGTCGAATATTGATGGTTGCGAGATGGGCTAGAGACATTGTTGGTAGCCGTGCTAGTAGGAGACATGTTACTCTTTTCTTCCCAGTCACATCTAGCCGTAGACTGTGGCGGCATTGGACTTGATTGCGACGGTGTTGGGTGGCCTGAGCCTGACCGGGAAACCTGCCTCCGGTGACCTCTAGAAGCCTGCCATGACCGACGTTGATCCGCGGGGGTGTTGGCTGATGGAAAGCTAGTGTTGGCTGTACCAACATTGCTAGGATGGAGACCACGAGGCCGTGGACGGGATTCCTTCTGGGCAGGAGACCGAGAAGCAACAGGCGGTAGGCTGGTGGTAGGCGGGTTGGAGGTAGAGCCGAGGCTTAGCCCTTCGCCAGCCAGTAGCTTGTCAATGATGGGTAGGCGAATTGGCGCAGAATGGCGGCGGTTCTGGCCACAGCACTGGTCAATGAGAAAGTCACGATGCTCGAGTCTTGTCGTCATTTCCCAAGGCCGACTTGGTGGTATGCGGTAGGGAATGTTGGGGAGGGCGGAGGGCCGACGCTCATGACGGCGGGTTGATGGATCAGGTAGCCCTCGAGCCATTATAGAGATTGTTGTTGTTGAAAGAAAAACGTAGGCGAGTCAAGAGGTGATGATGCTGGGCAAGATAGTAATAGAGACACTAGTAAGGCACCATGGAATGTAGTATAAAGAAGAAAGATTTTGGGGCGGAATAGAAACACAGATATAGAAGCAAATATATAGGGGAAATCAGGAGAAGAACGGTTCCTGGAAATGATAACAAAGTGATGTAAAAGTGACCGGAGAAAGACCTTTGTATATATGTGCATACAGATATGTATAGTTATAGGGACAGGATCAATATGACAGAGTTTGCCAAAAGAGTGTGTCTTGAAACGAAGGATGATAATACAGCCTTTGAACGACTCGACAAGAAACTTGAGAAGGGAAGGGCGCGGAACATGAGAGCCTCATGCGAGTGCTAGTACTAATAAAAGAATACTAATAAAAGAAGAGCCTAGACAACAGACTCGTGAATTGGGAAGTAGAAATTGGGGGATTTGACTTGTCCCCTTCTCCCTAGCGAGGACAAGGCCATAAATCAAGCTAAGGTCATAAAATGGACTATGTGATACTACATGTACGTATATAGGTGGGAGGCTCGCGTAACGTGGAGCGTAGGGAGAAAAAAAAATCTATATATAATCTCAACGGCTATGTACATATGTATGTACGTATGTGTGTATCTGCAGACTAGGAGAAAGTTGAATGGTACAGATTTAACGACATGTACAATGGCATGTGTATATCAAACACAGTTAGAGAGGGGCGTGGCGATATCAAGGGAATCAAGAGGACGGAACGGAGTCTGAAGGCTTAGATGCTACCAGGCGTGGCACTTTAGATAATTAGCGTTACTATGATTAATTATTATCATAATAGTCAAGGCCTAACGGTAGCAACGTCAAGTATCTTGGACGAACAGTAGACTTTCGACAGTACATGGTCTATATTGAGTCGGCCGAGAGGGATGCGGAGGAGACTCAGGAGCTAATATGGCCAATATGAAAGATAGAGGGGAATTAAAAAAAACAAGATAAAAATGATGAGAACCTAGAAGAAGTTGTGATAGAGTAAAAAAAACAAGCGAAATGTGAATGGTCAAGTGAGGGTTCAGCCAAAAAAAGCAACAAAAGAATGTGCACATGCACATAAGCAGTTCACGATAAGAACAAGGCGAGAACGAGTAGAGCTGAAACGGCAATAGTATTTTTGTTGGCTTGGTGGCTTGCTAGGCAGTACGGAATATATCTGTAAATGTGTAGCGGTGATAGCAGCTAACGAGAAGGGAGGGATGGATAAATCACTAACAAATAAAAGCAAGAATTGCTGCTGCTGGCGCTTCTGGTGCTGTGGTCTTCATGTGATAGAGGACGAGGACGAGGGGGGGGGGGGGGGTCACAGTAGAAAGTATTGTGATATATGACAGATCACAATCTGCAGACCTGAGAAGATAAAAAAACCTGTTCAAAAGTGATAAGTCAGCACTAGTTCGAGCTAATTGGATGGCCAGAATATGGTGCATGTGGGCTATAGGTTTTGATCCGGATGGTCGCTGTAGTAGCGAATCGTACTAGGAAGCGAGAGAAATAGAAGTCGTATGCCAGGCTACTATTGTCTAGGCAAGGTGATAGTGACATCGACTATTGAAGGTGCTGCCATGATTAGCGTAAAAGGCACGATGCTGCCGAAGACGAGGCATCAGGACCCAACGCCGTAAATAGAATGCTTTGTTTCCGGCATACATTTGTAGTTGGACAAGGAAATCGCCCGAGACTAGGATGGGCAGGGTTAAAAAAAAAAAAGATTAAAAAAAGATAGAAAAAAAGGAAGGGAAAATGCTACGTCGACTTTACTTCCAGATAGAGGGAGATGTCGCTCTCGTCAGTTAAAAATAAATAAAATATCGTGGCATTTTTTTCCTCGTAATTTCTCGTTCAAAGCAAGGGAAACCTCCTGGTGATTACTAAGGAATATTGACAAAAAAACACACTATGTATATATCAGCTGTGAGCGCCACCAAGCTAGAGTAATTACACGGTAATTGTACGGGAAACGCTCTAGGCAGTGACCAGGAAAGGCTCTGGCTTCAAAAAGGAAAGTAGCTCAAGGGATGGAAAATACTGCTATTTTCCTTTTTGCCTGTTTGAAATCTTTCTCTAGAATCGCTATCATCGTCACGCCCAAGACGCATCAACATGTTTTTACCTCGCAGACTTTGTTTTTCTCATGCAGAACTGGCCTAGGGATGCTTGTAAACAAGCTTGATAGCACTATTTTGTTCCACTCTAGCACTGTTGAATCAGCTTCCTTCCTGTCTTTGGTGACTAAGTCAGACCGGGAACTCAGAATAAGAACAGATCGGGTATCATATTGTGCCGTCTTGATCACTTTCTGACTCTTTTTTGTCTCCCGTTTCAGAGCCCAGCTTGTCACACGACCTACAAATATGTATTTCCTCCGTCTACATATACAACCGGAGCTGGTGGCACGCGGCACACTTCGGACTAACTGCTCGAAGTGAAGCAAGGGCGCCGAGAGCAGCAAATAGCAACGACTTGTCTTCTTGAGGCACTAGCATTATCATTACAGCGACGTATATTACATTGCACGTGATGCATGTGGTATTGGTGTGTAGAAGGCTCGAGAAATCATAGCGTGGAGGAGAGGAAAGGCCATGTTAGTTTACCGTTGATCAATTGCCTACAACAGTAACTGATTCTTTTGAATACATGGGATTATGCTAGTCATGAATCTTATGTCTTGGTGGGAAAGCCACATTGCAAATCGCGACAATAATAATTGTACATGATTCTACATGTATCTGTACTATCAGCAGCAGGACCATTACAGAGCCTGCTGAGCAGCCAAGTCTTCCCACGGTAGCATCGACACACTCCTACGAATGTCGGATGCCAAGAATCATAATCAAGCATGCCATGGGTTTTCATGAGTGGAGGGGATGGTAGGACGGCGGGGTAGCTTGTTGCTCTGTTGGCCGGGGAGGGGTGCCATCAATAGGCATAGGCTGGCTTAGGCTCCTAGCACAGTGATCTTGCTTTTCTACTGAGGGCACGGATACAATATTGGCTCTTCACAGGTCCGCTTTGTGTCACCAGATACGTTCGAACGTCCGGCCTGAAAATCGAAGCATTAAGTAATAGATCACCGTGTCTTGGTCCGTCCAAGTTGCAAAGGCAAGATCACTTCCAGGGAGAGAAAAGAAGCCATCACACAAAGCAAAGGCAGCCCTCTTGACTGAGAGATACAGATACAGGTATTGCCCTCAAGGAAGGATTTTAACAAGAGAAGCAACGCAGTTAACGAGAGAAAAAAAATACATAGGACGGAATGGCCTAATTGATGTGGTGTTCATGATTTACTTGTGGGTTCGGGAACTTTAACGTCCGACAGTGCCATCCCGACTAAAAGAAAAGATCCGGGTTGGAACAATGATGTCTAGGATCAGGCCTCGAAGACACATCAAGATAGGATTTCCTAGGCGATAGAAGGTGGTTTGCTGGCTAGTCATGGCTCTCGCAGTTCAATATTCCCTTTGGAATCTCATTTCGTCGTTTAGTCTCCTAATGTCAGCTCCTTAAGTTTACTTTCCAAAGGGAAAAGCAAGAGAGCGGAAGAGGAAAGGCAAATCTGCAAAGATGAATTCTCTCATGGCGCCTAGACAGAACAGGCCTAGCTAGCCCTGTCACCTACGTAGCTAAACAGAGAGAGATGATAGTTGTTACATGTATGAATGGGATATAGATACGTCTGGCTGGGCCAGGGTAGGATGTAGCACTGCCTAGCATGGGCACTATTATGTGATGCGATACAATACAGTGATCAATGATGTATGTATGCGCTGCACAGACACATCACAGTCTCTTCCTCTTCCTCTTTATTCCCCTAATGCCACTGCTATCGCACTAATTGATCGCAATATCACGGCAAGGCGGAAATATCAAGGCAAAAAAAAAACAAGCGTCGTCAGCGGGTTCGATGATGGCTGCGTCATACCCCTCCCTCTTCGTTTCTTTTTTTATCTTCTTTACTCACTCAGGGTCATATTTACTTGCTAGCTCTAGATAGGTTGCTTATTATCGGTGCCATCGAAACCTAGTACAATGTGATGGATCAGAACAGACTCATTATATCTGTAGAGTAATCTCTACACACACATCAACATCACGTTCTCTTTGATAAGCCTTCGCAGGCATCGCATCGCCTTGTTTAGGTTCATGGTTGGTTTGGCACATAATTAATGACTTGCTTCTTCTAGCCACCGACTTTTTTTTCCTCTTGTAACTCCTTGCAGTGTCTCTATCAAAAGGCATGGAATCAGCGAAACACGGAATTATGATTCATGCCCGACTCTTGCCTCTTCTTGATGTTCACTATGTGTTGTTTGTGTGATATTGATATAGAATTGTTATACATGTTTTTTTTCCGTCTTGGAACTGCTTGTGTAAAGTTCGATTCCACCATATGAGTTTCATGTCTCAATACTCTGCTCCCTCTCGTCCATTTTACTTTTCTCTGACTTCGTTTCGATTGTACTGGTGATGTCTTTCGGCTTCCACTGTAACCCAAAAAGGCAATCACCGTAAGGCCAATATTTGTAGCACTACGTAATAAAAAAAAGAATAAAAAAAGAATAAAAAAAGAAGACACGATATTTGATATGCCAAACCTGGAACTAGCTTCTTTTGTCGATCAAGAAGTGTACAAATACCTCAAGCCACCCTCGCCTTCTTTCTATCCGTCAGCTTAGCACTAACAACGGCTGATGATCTACTTTTTACCTTCTATCTAATTGGAGTATACCGCACAGTATAACTCGGCTTTAAGTAAACACAAGTTCACTAAAGAAGCCGGCCACCAGAAACTTGTCAAGTCTCGTTCTCCCTTGCATCCTGTTGCTAATTCACCGGTTTTTCTTTTCTTTTTTTCTATTTTTTTTTCTCGTTTTTTCTTGGAGTTTGAAAATCAGTCTAGCGTCTTCTTTTTGTCTTGCATGTTACCATTTGGCTCTGCAGGATGCCTTCTCTTACACCCCATTTATTCTTTTGTAATCAATTTGTCTTGCACAATCGCTCTTGTGCTCAATTGTGGTGTTGGCGCCATATCGATCGACGAGTAATAGCCCAACTTGAAGAAAGAGGAAAGACGCCGAACATATCAGAATATTAGACACAATCACGAAGCACACTAGATCATGCCTCTTTATCTATAGACTTGCATCATCCATCTTAACAAATCATATAAACATATAATCGCACATACTATGACGCTAGCTGAAGCAGAAGTAAGGAAGTCTCTCTCTTCTAGACAACTCAACCTAGCTCCCTCCCTAGTCGCGTGTCTCAGGAGCTTAGTTTATATATGTACAGACCGCCTATAATAATAGTTCCTTTCTCTGTAAGAAGCCAGTCATGATACATACAGATACTTGCTTGCTTCTTTTTTTGTTTCTTGTTTTGTTTTCTAATTATTCAAGCTGAGAGGACCACCCCCCCTCCCCATTCCTGTTCTTGTTCATGCAACTATATCACTATACTGCCGATTCTTTTCCTTATTCGGCTCCGTACAGACTCTATTACGGATTTAAAATGCCTAGCCAGCTGTGGCTTGAATCACATATGTATATTTGCTTTTGTCAGGCTTTCGTCTATTTCCTTTTAGTTACTCGTCGTATTATTGATGCATTCATGTATTGTTAAGACGCAAACTAGAGTTTAGTGTTGCACTTTTCTTCTAGCCGAACGTTACCTTAAAGATGCCAAAGTACAGTCACATAGAGATATACTTCTTTTAGTTAGTTATACATATTTGTTATTGTGAGTATGCATATCTGTATGATGTATATACGTTCACGTATACTTACCTTTGAGTATGTATCTATATGTAGCTCAAACCATCATGAAGCTTAAGTAGCCATCATAGAGCTAATAGCCCAACTTGGACATCTGGGCCGAGGTAAAATCATCAGCTATGTCCACTAGCTGCTTCGTTCTCTTAGACATTCCCAACTAGGCAAAGGTAATATGCTTCTGCAAAGCCCTAAGTAAAAGTATTTTTTGCTTTCTTTTTTTTTTCCATACTGAACAATATACAACCAGTTGTTGAAGATGAGGCCTAATGGAGGACACAAGAGCGATCCCCATAATATGTACATATAATGAATATCATAGAATGCCTTGGAAACAATGTTACATAGAATCTATAACGATAATTTCCGGTTTTACCCAATGATAAAGAAGTCTAAGCAAGACCTATAGCGTCCCACCTCCTATCTTTCCAATCAAAGGGTTTCAGTGCACATTTCACAGTCCGTAAAGACCGAAGCTGTTGCCGGTTGGTCAGTTAAACAGTCCTTTTTAACCGATAGTCTAGGAACAATAGGAAGGAGCGAGTGGTGATGAAGAATAAAAGTATAATATTATACTAACCTATCAACTAGTACGCGAGTCTAATATCCCAAAGTAATGGGTCAGCATGACGTACCAACACTAATGCTAATGCAGAGTTCCTCTTTTGATTGCTCAACTTTATGTTGCCTCCTTTTCTTTCCTTTCCTGTAATATATCAAGCTATGGGATCAACGATGGAGGATGATGGATGCTGCGCGGTTACGACGATGGTTTATGAGTTGTAGTCACCATTCAAGACGGGCTGATGTTTGGCTTTGGGTCTAGGCCAGCGTTTTCGGAGCCCAACATGACTTGTCAGTCTTACGTCTATTTATCAGACCAGTTTTGCTGCATATACAGATGTATCGGTGCTTGTGCGTTGCATGTTACTTTTGGCCCGAGATGGCAGCAAGATTCTGTTGTGATTCGCTAGTATATGGTATATGGTATATGGTATATGGTATATGCATTAAGGAGGTAGAAAGAAGGGGACGGAACAAAAATGAAAACATCGCTTAGTTATGTAGAGCCCAAATATGTGGTCCAAGTCAAGACGCCTGCCAAAGAGTGAAAGCCGTGATAGTGAAAATCGTAAAAGTATGGAGGGAGGATAAGAAAAGTCCTGCGCCTAGTAGAAAGATCAACGATGATCCTTAACAAGAGAACAAGAAACAGAATAGGATACACGTAGTGCGTAGGATATGCGGCTCAGAGCCCCATATCATCGTCCATATCTTCATCTTGCTCTTCATCTTCGCCTTGGCCGGTTACTCTACGGCTCATCTCGACCGTCGTGCCCAGCTTACGAATACCGTCCAGCATAGTGATGACGATACCTCTATTCTCCGCCAACTCCATAGCGCCCACACCACGCAAACTCATCACACCGCCAATCGACCCGCGCGCCAGCTCCTCTGCCGACACACTGCTACGCATCTTAGCCGCGCGCACCTCTTGCAGGTCCTTTAACAGACTACGAACCTCCATAATTTAAATAATCCACTAAACTTCTTATAAATTGTTCATCTCTAATGTGTTGAATTTAATTTAAATTCTAACCGTACTTGAGATTTAGCATCTGGTTTGTCAATTATTCTTACTAAAAAACAA
>RHLR01000371.1:0-22407 GCA_009806335.1 Davidsoniella australis | reverse complement strand
ATGTGGGTCCTTTCCTTGTCTTTGCCACACTTATGGCATTCCATTGTGGCATTTTTGTGGCCAAATCTCTCATGGTACTCTTTAAAATCGCCATGGCCAGAGAGTGCCGCCAGTACCTGTCCTTGAAAGATTCTTGTCCCCCCAGGTATGGCCACTTCGCCTGGAGAGTTTTTAGCAACAATAATGCTTGCCAATTTTGTTAGAACAACCCCGTTATATTCACTAACCCTACGCACTAAGCCATTTTCTTTGGTGGCCGTAAAATATTTTACAAAGACACAGTACAGTATTTACAGGATTTATTCGGCCTAATAGATTCTCAGGTTGTTTTAGCCTTAACTAGCTGGACTAATATTCCGTGAAAATTTGGCGCAATTTTTTCTTCCTCATCCTATAGCCAAGACGTATAGATTGGGGGTTTTTTTTTTTCGTTCGTATTGGTAACATTGTGAATGGACTTGTCCATTCTTCATCGGCATCTCAAAACATGACGGAATATGGTCAAAATCGTGAGAGAGGATGTTCTTGTTTTTTTCAGCATCGCAGAGATTTTACAGAGTTTTCCGTGCATGAAGTGGATATTATACATGTCTTTGGGTATTCCCACTTCCACATTGTCTCGGGGAGATTCCTGCATGGAGAATTCTGAGTAAACTTATCCACTGGCTAATGCACCTTCGATGACTCGGTTTGCGGCCCGAAGAGAAGAAGAATGTTTCCTTTGTGGCTACAAAAGAAGCCCGTATGAATGCCCGGTGGCACGACCGGAAGGACTCTGGGACCCCACGACTCGCCTGGATATTGGTGGAGATAGAAAGGTCTAGACTATCAAGAACTCTCGATGTGATCTGCAGTGAAATCACCGATAAAGCATAGCGTATCCGAAAGTCGATGGACTGCCGGTTTAGATGGTAGGAAGTGTATGTATACAGGTATAGATCGTGTTGACTTGGCCTTATGGCAACGATAAAGTCATGTTGACAAACAAGTATGCATCACTATGAGTACTGAAGTACTGGTCCCGCATTGCTTGTGTCACTGTTGGATAGAGAACATCATGGAAAATGATGATTTTACTAATAAGCTCAACTGTCCATAGTTTCATGTTATCGGTATACAGAGACTTGTATGCACTGTAATTGTACTAGGGTTAAAAGTATATCTTAGTTGCCTGGAGACTAGAATATGCCACTACGATATGAAGTTGGAGGAACAATGGATACATCGTGTTTGATATATCACTAGATAGATGCCAGCCATGGTATCATGCTTATGATGTAACGATATGAGGCTCAATGCAGTAGATAATATTCTTATTCTTTAGGACTTATACAACCGTGATATACTAAAGCCGGATGTCGTCAGCATATTGCGTTGTCACTGTAAAGTTTTGTGCTGAGAAGTATATCTGCTTGTCTTTATTGATGGTAGATATGCCTAGGGGAATGTATATGTATTCGTAGACGTGCCAGGAGGCTATCGTGACCCCTCCTCTTGGCATCATCTTACTGACCGAATCGAGGGTTGATGTACGTATTTGTCTTCACGTCCCTGCAGAGAAGATCTAGTTAAATTTACTGCCTCTACATGTGAAGACGTAGTCTCTCCTGAAGTACGCGATCAAAAAGCCAAGATCCTGAGTAACTAGGGAAAGCAAAAAGCAAATTATATATGAAAGAAAAAAAAAAACAAGATTAACTTAGCTGTATGGCTCATGACAAACAGTTTGGCTTACCCTGTTATACAATCCTCGCGTTACGAACCGAACGAGTTGACTTCTTGTTTGACGAACAAGTATATTCGTATGGAACATTCCATCCGCAAGTCGTATAGACTGAGGAGTCTTATCGTAATGATGCTACGAAACAGATCAGGACGGTAATATGTTTACTGTTGTTTATGTGACGTTCATCAATTTACCATTGAAGAATTGCTGATCCAAAATGACACAAGTCAGACTTAGATTGACAGGATAATGCACGAAACAAGGCGCTAATCATCGGTTGGCTCATTGGCGGGATTCTGTCCGCGTCAGTCTCATATAACTATCGTGAAAGCCTTCTTTTCTCCTTCTTTGTTTTCTCAGATACATACCCAGGCTTCTTGTTTTTTTTCCTTTCTGTCTTTCGCATTGTGGTTGCGGTGACTGGAACTTGGGCCTTGTTTTCCGTTTTCTCGTTTTCTCCTTTGACGAACTACAACATAAGAACATGTTATTGTCCAATTATTTTGTTTACTTTATTGTAGCTCCCCAGTTACCTTGTCGTAGCGGCATTAATAATGGTAGTCTTTTCTGCTATTCTGTTGATGGATAGCAATAAATTGTTCCTTTGCAACGCTAGAAAGGCTCATTTGATTGTGCACTGTCCACGTCACCTTGCAATTCCCATTCCTCGTAGAATTGCTGTAATTTGGATAGACTCTTTGTTCGCCTGAATGGAACCAGTAATAATAACTCCTCCTGTTTATTAAGTCATCTCGATAGCCCCCAATTTCTGTTCTCCCACCTGCTCTGCAGATATTGCACTAGAAAGAAGATGAGAAAGAAGATGCCTGCAAGATTTGTGGTACGGCTTGATGATAAATATTGTAGCATTATGGGCTTGTCTTGACTGGAAAAGAAAAGACACACTCCGTTTCCATAGAGCCTGGTCTAGTGGTTGTCGGTGACAATGCCCTTGACTTTGCATTGTGTCCATGATATCACTAACACCACGCATAATATTTGCTGATATTAAGTGTGAGAGACAGAGTCGAATCGCACTGGGCGAGCGTGTCTTTAACAAAGCCCTTGGAAATAATTACTCAGAATCTCTTCTCATAAATGTATGGGAAATCATGTAAAAATGCGCGTTGGCACAGAAAGGCAGGAAATATCCGAAACGTCGAGCTATCATAGCCCTACCAAGACTACAATTGACTAACTATCATAGCCTAAACCCTAATCTAAATGCGTTGAAGGTGTTGTCCAAAAATAACCCCCATATAGACTCATCACCACACTCTTCAATACGCGTCTGTCTTGTCGCATAGGGACTGAAGATGAAGATGAAGATGAAAGATAGCAACTGACGGGCTACCTTAGTCACTATCCTCATCGTCTGTTTCAACCTTCTTCTTGGCTTTGCCTGCTGCCTTCTTTGCGGGTGCCTTCTTGGTCGCACCGCCCTTGCCAGCCTTGCGATCGACCTGATCTTGAATCTTTGCACGCTCACTTTCGCCGCGTGCTTGTAATTCTTCTTCAAGATGCTGGAACTCTTTTGTGTCGGGATTGGCTCCGATTAGGCTTTCGAGAAGCTTGATTTCATCGGCCCAGATTTGCTTGTCCTCGATGGTTTTGCCGTCTGCGCCCTTGGAGTCGATTGGTGTTTCAAGAATCATGGGCATGTCGCAGAATGCCTCGTTGTTCATGATTGAGTGGAACGCACGGAGGCCGATGAAGCCAGTGCCGATGTTAGCATGCAGATCACGGTTTGAGTTGAATGGTGCCTTGCTGTCATTGACTGTTTGAGCATTGGGTTAGTGCATTTCATTCTATGCATGTCATTATTAGCGTCGAAAAATAGATGCTGCAACTTACGATGGAAAGCTCGTAGATATTTCATGCCCACGATGCGATCGAATTCGTCAAATGTTTTCTTGAATGTCTGTGGAGTTCTGATATCATACCCGGCAGCAAATGCATGGCAGGTGTCGATACAAACAGCAATCCGGTCTTTGTCTTCTACGGCGTCAATGATCATCTTCAAATCCTCAAAACGACCGCCAACAACGTTGCCGCGCCCGCCATGTTCTCCAGCACAGGAATGACTGTCTTGGTCTCCTTGTGTGCCGCGTTGATCCGATCCGCGATGCGCTTGCATGCAGATTCCATGTTCGCACCACCTGTGCTACCCGGATGGAAGTTGTACAACAAGATACCTAGCTCATCACAACGCTTTAGGTCGTCAACAAAGCTGGTGTATGCTTGGTCGCCCTTGGTCTTGTCGGCCTGTGCCAAGTTGACGAGATAGGAGCCGTGGGGTAGCACGTGCTTGCAAGACTTGTAGTGACTCTGCTTCGCAGCCGAAATGTAGCCGTCACGGGCGTCCTTTGCCAACGGCGGGTTGTTCCATTTTCTCTGGGATTTGAGGAAGAGCGCAAAGGAGTTAGCACCGATGTGAACTGCGTTTGGAGGGGCATTTTGGACACCTGTGGTAATGTTAGTTACTTGTATACGGATATGTTGTCTATATCAATAAACTAGAGACAGATCAGATCGCCTGTTAACTTACCACCGGCGGCACTGATGTGGACACCAATGTACATGGCCTTCTTCAGAGCCGCGATCTCTGTGCGGGCAGCAAGAGGTAACATGCTGTCTGCCTTTCCCTTGCCGGCTGCTGACTTTGCTGCGGGCTTTGCCCGAGATTTCACTGGTAGAGAAATCAACTGTGCCTTGTCTGGCGTTGGCCGTGGAGCAGTCTTTTGCTTCTTGCTGGTTTGGGGAGGCTCATTCTCAGCATCAGACTCGTGCTTGATGTCGTCATCACTATCTTCAACTTTACGTTTGGATGTGGTGGCGGTGGCGACTGAACTTCTGGTTGATTTGTGGGGCGCCATGTTTGTAAGATCACAGAGTAAAACTAACTTGCGTATATTTGATGGTGTATGTGTGAAATGCGAATAATACTAGCTGTTGGCAATTTAGGAATCGGTAGACCATATTCTATGGTAGTTTTTGGTGATATTTTTACTCTTTACGCGCTTAATCTCGACGTGCCGATTGCTTACATCATATTCACTGCGTTGAGGCGGACACGATATCACGTGACAACATCAAGCGATTAGGTAGGGCCCGCTAAAGAGCTTACCTCGAGGCAGTAGCTTAGTAACCTAGTAGCTCGTCACTGGAATTAACATTTACACTGCTATATTTGCTGTAAATTTGTTAGCGACCGGTTCTGGTGAAACTATCAATGAAACTGAAGACTTTCAACCAAAGAACATTCAACTGTAGAATTGGCCATCCAATCGTGCTCATATTTTCGTCTCGATTAACGTCCCGGTCATTGCATTTCAAATCAAAAAGCAATCGGCGTCATTCTGTTCAACAAGCCTCCTCTTGATTTCTCGCTTTTCATCTATTCCCTGTATTTCATATAGAACATCAGCACCGCCATAGACGATCTTGTTCGAATTAATACACTCTATTAACAAGTGGTTTATCGCAATCGGCGCATTGCGACATCTAGCGCTGCCATCCGACTCTGTCTCGATTGCTTAGAATCACCATCGGACAAGCCATGCCTAGTATCAACAAGCGTAAGGCTCCTGCCGCTAGCGAAGGCGCCCTCAAAGCTGGCCGAGTCTCCAAGGTGTCCACCCCGGGAGGCGCAATATCTCGCAGCGCAGCTGAAGACGACGATGACGAACCCGCCGAGCCCAGCGATCTACCCGAAGATCTAAACAAGGCTATTGCTCGCAACATCCAAAAGTTCGATATCAGCGCTTTCCCATACAGCTTGAGCTCTAGCGTCAATGATATGGCCACTGGATTCTTCGAGCCAACAGAAAAGCGTGACTTCACTGGCCTTCGACTCAAACCTAACCACATAACACTCCCTTTGAGAATTGATGGACTAGGGAAGCTTGTTCTAGAAAGCTTCCACCCGCTTGCGCCACGAGTACAAGATTTCCTCATCACAATCGCCGAACCAACATCACGACCTCACTTCATTCACGAGTACCGCCTCACAACTCACAGTCTTTATGCTGCTGTGTCTGTCGGACTGAACCCCGGCGACATCATAAATACATTGGACCGCTTCCTGAAAACGGAGATGCCACCCAATGTTCAAGAGTATATCTCTTACTGTGGACGCAGTTATGGCAAGGTGAAACTAGTTTTGCGTAACAACAAGTACTATGTTGAGACCACCGATGCCCAAGTTCTCCAAATTCTGCTCAAGGATTGGGAGATCAACTCTTTCAGAGTCCAGGGTGCCGAAGAAACGACCACTGTGGCTCAGAAAATGCCCACGCTGGTAATTGCTGGTACCAAGGATGCTGCCGGTGTTCGTGAAGCTCAGGGTCTGGAGAAGACGAACAACCAAGAGCAAGGAATTCCGTCACATTCAGTCGAAGAGGATGATGATGACGATGGCGATGGTCAGGACGTTGTTCACGCTTTCCAGATCAAGGATGAAAAAGTTGGCCTGACTGCACAACGTTGCCTTGGTCTACACTATCCCGCCCTGGAAGAATACGATTTCAGAAACGATCACGTAAATCCCAATCTCGAGATTGACTTGAGACCCGGAACTCAGATCCGTCCGTACCAAGAAAAGAGTTTGAGTAAGATGTTTGGTAACGGACGTGCCAAATCAGGTATCATCGTGTTGCCCTGCGGTGCCGGAAAAACGTTGGTTGGAGTCACAGCAGCGTGTACCATCAGAAAGGGAGTTGTTGTTCTGGCCACTAGTAACATGTCAGCCATCCAATGGAGAAACGAGTTCCTCAAATGGTCCAACATCGACCCAGCTAGCATTGCTGTCTTCTCATCCGATAGCAAGAACGTGTTCACTGGCAACACCGGTATCATCGTGACGACTTACTCTATGGTTACCAACACAAGAGAACGTGCTCACGAATCTGCAAAGATGATGAAATTCTTGCAAAACCGGGAATGGGGTCTGATGTTGCTTGATGAAGTGCACGTCGTTCCCGCCCAAATGTTCCGACGTGTTGTCGGTTCTATCAAATCTCATTCCAAGCTTGGTTTGACTGCTACACTCCTAAGAGAAGACGACAAAATCGAGGATCTTAACTTCTTGATTGGACCCAAGCTTTACGAAGCCAACTGGATGGAACTTTCTCAAAAGGGCTTCATTGCAAAGGTTCAATGTGCTGTGGTCTGGTGTCCTATGCCTACGGAGTTCTACGAGCAGTATCTCAAGGCCAATCCCCGTAGTCGTTCACTTTTCTGTGTTATGAACCCGTCAAAATTCCAGGCTTGCCAGTATCTCATCAAGTACCACGAGAGTCGTGGCGATAAAATCATTGTTTTCTCTGACAATGTATACGCGCTGGAAGTATACGCCAAAAAGCTCATGAAGCCTTTCCTATACGGCGGAACCAGCAACGCCGAACGTCAAGAGATTCTAGAATTCTTCCGGTCTTCGCCAAACTGTAGTACTCTGTTCCTGTCCAAGATTGGTGATACGTCACTGGATCTTCCCGAAGCTACTTGCCTCATCCAAATCTCAGCACAATACGGTTCACGTCGTCAAGAAGCTCAGCGTCTAGGCCGTGTGCTTCGAGCTAAGCGTCGTAACGAAGAAGGCTTCAATGCCTTCTTCTACTCGCTAGTGTCCAAAGATACAGTTGAGATGTCCTTCTCGTCCAAACGTCAAGCCTTCCTAGTCGATCAAGGCTACGCTTTCAAGGTCATTACACAACTTAAGAACATCGAAAACACACCAGACCTAGCCTTCGCCACACCCGAATCTCGCCGTGAACTTCTACAGAAACTGCTTGTCGATCTCGAAGGCAAGAGTTGGAAGGACGAAGAAAAGGAAGCGGCGGGTTTGGCGGCAGATGGAAACATGTTCTACGGTCCGGATGGAAAGCCTTTGCGCAGAGGTGCCGCTCGCCGGACAGCTGGCTCACTGAAAGGCCTCAGTGGTGGCCAGGATATGGCCTATGTGGAGCAAAACAAGAGCGCCAACAAGTCACTTGCGAAGAAGAAGAAGACCCAAAGCGGCTTCTTCAAGTCACTTGCGCGCGAAAACGAAAAGCGTCGCAAGGGGGAGTAAGCTTTTGCGGCTATGTTTGTTTTCTTCAACCCTTTGTTTTTTTTTATACTATATACTATGGCTATTTTTTCTTTGTTTCTTTTCTACGAATAAAAAAAATACTTTGGGGAGTAGATAATATGGCATCGTCTACTAGCTCTCTATGGATATTCTTTATATTTTTTTATGATTGTCGAATTTTTACGAACATGATACAGCAAGTCATGGTCCGGTTTCGCGGAGAATTGGGGGGTTTGGTATATATGGATATATTGGGATGCATTGTTTTGGTGTTTGATCGTTTGATTATAATAAAAAACACAAATATTTTTCGATTCTTATCAGAGTATAGCTCGGGTACAATTGTTTGTATTACTCTGTGAATTTGTGAATGTATGTTGTTGGATATATAACCCTTGACAGGCGTAACCCTCAATGTTGAACCTCATCCCTGGTATTTCTTACTCGATTCTAAAGACTAACACAATGATATTCGCCTGTTATTATCTAATATAGCTTTTTTAATGGGGGAGTGGAGGGCTAAGACTTAGTGTTAGCCTTGGCTTGTTGGAATAAAAGCGAAGCCTTTCCACTGTATTTCGCGACTAGCGATAGAAACTAAAGTAGTGGCTGGTTTGTGACTCCGTTTATATGTCTTTGTTCCTTTTCAAGGTTGTGTTTCTACATTGTATATGCACATTTTTTTTTACATCAAGCTTGGCAAATCAAAAGTTCACCAATATGCAGACTCGGCGTCATACAAAACGTAAGAAAATTGGAGTGAAGCGGACACAAAAGAGAATCCTATTTCCCACCGGAAACAGCCGCTAGCCGTCCGGTTGTATCTCGATTAGTCAGTGTAAGTAGGTTCTCGAGAGGTGAAGTTAGGAAGAAGCCGAAAAGAAAGGTATTGCCAAGATTTTTCTGATTGGCATTATCTTTTCGCCGTCGGCATCGCACATGTATAGGACTGAAGGATCTATCAAGTTTGCATACGAACTGAGCATGGCACAATAAAGATCGAAATTGTATTAGTAGATTGTGAACCGATTGGTGATAGGACCGGTTGTGATATCGGCGTAAACAGATAAATATATTGAAATCGAGATATAAATCTTTCGCAGTTTCTCATTGTAGTTCAAGATGATTGTTTGATATTAAGTTCTTAGTGTTCTTTTAACTTACCTTTTTTTCCAAGGAAATCTGAAAGTCCGCACAACGGGCAGGAACGCCGTAACTACCCCGCCAAGACTAAAGCCAGCTTATCGCTTATCGGAAGACGGCACGCCAAAACTATAAGCTGAACACAGTACAACCATCAGCATAATTTTTAGCTTCTACTCCGCAACACCTGCGATGCCGTCTAGGCTTAGCCTCTCAGACCTCTCAGTGCTCCTGCCGTGGACGCCAACCGACCGGCGAATCCACGGTCTGCCTGTAGCCAGCATCCGAATCATCCTCTTCTTGATGGCCGTCAACCTCATCGCATGGGCCGCCGTAGCCTACCCGCTACACCAGCACCCGAAGCTGATTGGCAGCGCCGCTCTATCATACTCGCTCGGTCTACGCCACGCGCTCGATGCCGACCACATCTCAGCCATCGACTTGACGACGCGGCGACTGATCGCATCGGGCCAGACGCCCGTGACCGTAGGCACCTTCTTCTCTCTCGGCCACTCGACGATCGTGGTGATCACGTGCATCGTGGTAGCAGCCACGTCGGGGGCGCTACGGGATCGTTTTGATGACTTCACGCGCGTCGGTAACATTGTCGGCACGTCGGTTAGTGCGGTGTTCTTGCTGGTGCTGTGTGCGGGCAACATGTGGGTGCTGTATAAGTTGACTACGGGCCTACAGGCGATTCTCGAGGAGAGACGCCAGGGACGCTCGGGAAATACGGCGGGCTTCGTCGATGGCGAGGGCGCGGCGCGCGAGTTGCAGTTGGACAGCCCTGGGTTTCTCGCAGGCGTGTTCCGTAAGCTGTTTGTCCTGATCGATCGCCCATGGAAGATGTATCCCCTTGGTGTTCTGTTTGGTCTGGGTTTCGATACTAGTTCGGAGATTGCCGTGCTTGGTATTGCCAGTATTCAAGGAATGCAAGGGACGAGTCTGTGGCTGATTCTGATTTTCCCGGTTCTCTTTACTAGTAAGTTTGCCCTATATCATTGGGATACTAGGGTTGCGATACTAACAAGACTCCGTTAAGGTGGCATGTGCATGCTGGATACAACAGATGGTGCTCTCATGATGGCTCTTTACACTAACAAAGCCTTTTCCCGGGATCGTGTTGCTATTCTCTACTACAGTATTGTGCTTACGGGAGTAACAATCGTCGTGGCGCTCTTTATCGGTGTCGTGCAAGTTCTCAACTTGGTCCAGAACGTCGCTGAGCCGTCTGGCGCCTTTTGGGATGGTCTGTCCAACCTCAGCGACCACTTTGATATTGTCGGTGGCAGCATCTGTGGCCTGTTCTTGGTGGTCGGCGTTGGAAGTATCTTCGTATACAAACCATGGAGATGCCGTGTTGAAAGAGATATGCCTGCTCATGTTCGCAGTGATGCTCCAGCACACGAAGCCTCGGATGATACGGAGGCTGCTCTGATCAGTGATGTCGGGCCATTACCGAGCAAGACGATTGGGACAACGACTACACAGAGTGTATGAGTAAGAGACGATGACGAGCCATGGAAAATTGATGATACTGGAATTTAAAAAGGTTTATCTAATATGGAGATATGATATAATATAAAAACAGGCATACTAACTAGCTACAAACATAAGAAAATAAATTTATACATACTGGGGACTGTACTTATAAAGCAAACATATAGTGATTTATCGTATACGAGACTTGAGGCTCAGAACCTAACTATCACTGGTACTGAGACTTTCCGTGCTGGAATTTGGAGTCATGATTCTGGAGCTGCCGATAGATGACGGAGCAGAATGAGATTGCACGGATACCTTGGAGCCTGGATTAGTTTTATCATGCTCGCCATCTTCGGCCTCAGTCTGTACTTGTGCTACAAACGCAGGTTTCTGAGCCCGATCAGCAATAGAGAGACTCTGCATGGCCGAGTCTACGGTGGAAGACGATAGCTGCATCTTCAGTGGAATTTCAGTGAAATCGCCATCATGGATCGCCACAACCTTGACAGATTCCTCGTCTCGATCACCGCTAGACTGACGGGAGCCACCGGCATTCACCTGACCATTGTCTAGATCACGCTCACCACGTGGCCAACCCCATTCATCACCATTGGGAATGATGACGCCCATGGACAGCTTAGGGTCTTTAGAGTAGACGCGCATACCGATGATACACACGGCGTTCCATGGTGGCGGCAGGCTCTCTCTTTCTTTCGGCTTGAGTAGTCGCTTGGGCACCTTATCAGTGCCGAATCCGGCTTGATAGGCGCGGATATTCTTCGGGACTCGAGTGTAATCATCGGAAGAATGGAGTTCGTCCCAGTCGCTGATGGGTGATTCAGATTGGCCGGAGATACCATGGACGAAGGAGCTGCAGCTAGAGGAAGAGGAGGAGGAAGAATATCCGCCAAGAGAAGGTTCAGGCTGGGTTGATGGAGTTTCTGTAGATGTTCCTTCAGACTTCCCTTCAGATTTGTCATCAGGCTTTCCTCCTTCTGCATGAGCTTCGTTAGCAGTCTTCTCCTCCAACTTCTTTTCCTGAGTCTCACCTTGCTCAATAGACTTAGTTTCTTTGGTAACCTTCTTTTCATCTTGAGTACGCTTCTCCTCTGTTGTCTTTTCTTCAATCTTCTTCTCTTTCTCGGCCTTTTCTTTTGCAGCCTTTTCTCTCGCAGCTTCCCGCACCTCTTTTCGTGCTGCCTTCTTCTTTTCTTTCTCTTTTTCTTCCCGTTTGCGCTCCTTGCATTTCTTTTTATGCTCTTCTTTGGCTTCTTTCACTAGCTCATCAAATTTGAGCCGATCTTTGGCCTGTTGCTTGGCAGTGAGCCTATCGTAAAGCCGAGATCTCTTCCAGCGCTTTTGCATAGCGCCCATTCGGCACTCTGAAGCCTTCTTTTTCTTCATCAGGTGCCGCGTCCGCTCAGCTTCGGCTATATAGGCAGCGGCACGTGAGTGGGCCAGATCGTAGGCTAGGCCGACTTGCTCTAGCTTGCGGTTCTCCCCGCGCGTTTTGGTCTCGGACTTGATGACGCCTTCCACAGTCTTGAACTCCAGGTTTCGTGTGGCCATGATCATGACCCAAACACTATAGCGTCCCTTGGCCAGGTCTGGGATCTCGACGCTAACAGAGCGTTTCATGAGTCGATTGTTATGGCTGCGGACGATGTAGTCTTCGGCACCCGGGGCATCGACTTGGTGTAGGCGGAAGTTAAGGCGGAACGAATACTGGCCGTGCAAGCCCTCAAAGTAGCGCTCATCCAGTTGAGATAGTGCTAGTACGACGGGCGAGTCAGTCGTCAACTCGAAGCGGAAACGCTCTTGGTAGTGAGACTTCCACGGCACGTCGGCGCTGATCCAGTGCTGGGCACAGCGCCATTCAGGGTCGCGGAACAGCCGCACGCGGTCAATCATCTGCCACTTGCGTAGGAAATCCTTGTAGCTGATCCAGAAGACGGAGTCTGACCCGAATCTATGGCCTAGCTCCTCTTGTACCTGCGGCGTCCACTCACGTGATCCATCGGACCAGGCGCCCTCCCACAGGCCCTCGCGCACTAGTCCCCACGGATTACGCAGCTTCAGTAGCCGTTCGCCCGACTTGAGCGTCTGCGTCTCTTGTATGACATATGCGTGTCGCTCGGTGATGCCATCACGGCTACCGCTACATCCACCGTCAGTCAAACCTGTCGTACAACCGAAGACGAACTCCTTGTTGGCACAGGATAGCTCTTTCTCCCAGAATTCGTCAATGTCGAGAATGTCGGCTAACAAGAGTTCCGTCATCACACCACCAGTCATGTCCTCGAGTCCTTCGGCCAGCCAGCCAGCCACCGGACAGTGAAGCATAGTCGTTGTGTGCCTTGGCGTACGCCTTTTCAAGGAGAGGAAGCCATGTCTCGTTCTGGTCGGCGTTGGAAGCAAAAAACAGCGCCTTGGAGCCGTTGTGGTACGTTTTATAGTATGCCTCCTCCGCAGTAAGGCCGGCTTTGACCTGATTCAACAGCTGGCGTTGCATAGACGGGGTATCCCAGATCGGCGACTTTAGGAATAAGCGGTCATCGATGATGCTATATATCCACTTGCCGTCACGGAAGAACACGAAGCCATAAATGCCGATTTCTACAAGGGCAGTAATGGTTAGTAAATGACAGGTTCGGCTACTTTTTGTATAGTGTAACGTACTAGTATCGTAATCGGCACAGACTCGCCTAATAGTCTCCGGCATCGATGACAAGCCACTCAGAGCTGCCATCGTCCAGCAGTTGCCCAGATTTCCTTGTCTGACTTGGTCTGGGCTGATCTTCTCCATGAATGTAGGCTCCGTGAAGATTTCATGTACACGTTTGACAGCCTTTGGCACATTCTCTTCCGCATCACAGAGGTTCTCTGCAGAGATATCAAACTGTTGCTCACGTAGAGAGTTCAATGTATGGCCAATGCCTCTGCTGAGATCCGTGCTCTGTTTATGGGTTAAGAGTGTCAGCAATCACTATTTTGTCCTGATATGGAAACATGGAATGATAGGCTTATAACTGAAGCCCTATTATCATCTGAATGGAAATAGAAGGTCGGAAACTTACAAGATCCCAGTCACTATCACGATATCTAGTATTGATTCTCTTGCACTCCCTGATGATGTTTTGTACCCGACGTGCACATTCTTTACGGGCTCGTTCAAATCCAGCGTTGACGCTTTCATTAGCCTGCTCTTCTGGATAAGACGGTGGTAGGACGGGGTCAAAAGGTAGGACGGACAGAACCTTGGAGGGATATCTTTCGGAGAACTGCTCCCAGATGAGATTTACAGCCTTCTGTGGCCTCTTGTATGGGTTACCGGAGCTGGTACCCTCTCCGACAATGATCCGAGGACGGCGAGAATCTACAGATTCTTCCGAGGAACTATAATAGTTCATGATGGGCAAAGTTGAAAGTTTTGCGAGGGCAGGTGTATATGTGCATGTGTATGTGACAAATGCTTGTTCAGGATAGTATAAAGATTGCTGAAAAAACAAAAGAAAATAATGAACTAGGTAGGTAAGTAGATGTAGCTGCCAACGAAAGTTTGAAGTGTATAGAGAATCAAAGAACAAACTAAAGATCATGGAATTGTGCTGGATATATATATATATATCTAGTCTATAAGTCATACAATTTATCATCTTTAGTATATCTTAATACCAGGCTAGGCAGAATTATGTACATATATTAGAGCATAGGCCAGCTCCAAGAAGTGATGCCTAGTCAAATCCAGTTAATGGTAATTGTTTTATAATTAAAAAGTTTCAACTAATAGTATATGCTTAATTATACTTTTCATCCCCCAAATTAGTAACACATTGGATTAACTTTACTTGATTTCTTAACCTAGCGCCAACCTAGGATTATTGTAAATATGTCTTTTGCAATGTGATGGTTTTTCTTTCACATTGCAGCATTTCTTAATTTATTTTCAAGAAACTCCTCATTTAACTACATATAGTAGAGAGCCTGTAAAGCAACAAGACGCCACTATACTAATACTATTCTAGCATCTACTTCTTGGAATTGTCGAAATGGCTGACTTCAATTCAAGTGCAAAAACAAAAAACAATTGTTTTTTGAAGTTTTACTTAACTATACCCTTTTATTAGACTAAAAGAAACAGGCCGAGGTTTCGAGGTACAGACTAGCTCGACATTTTCAATATTCTTATTTGTATATCACTAAATGGCACCTTCTAATATAAACTTACTAATGATATCTTCCCTGTGCTAACTTAAGAGACGGGCTACATCGAAATGAACGGAAAGGTTCCAAGAACACAATTGTTTTCCAGTCTATTTAAGCGGTGTCCTACAGTTTCTTTCAAAAAGGTTGCATCTTCGTCCATCATACACTTCCCTACATGCCAATATCAGTTGGACTATAAATAGGTCTCAACTCCAAAGAAACACATATTAGCATGGACTATGAAGCTAACTGCCCTCGATCGTCTAGTATTACGGCTAGAACTACGGGTTCCACCGGAAAATAGTTTGACAGTTGTCAGCTTAGTTGTATTGCCAGATATCAAAACAGCACATCTTTCATTTTATCACATTACGCTTATCTATGCATCTATCATTGCGCAGTTGGCGAGCAAAAGAGTGATAGTTTGTAGCACAATAACGCATTATTGACGAGAATTACTTACCGTGCTATACTTACTCTTGAGATATTCCATGTGATATGTTTCACAGATCAATGCACGATATCGACACACATAGCTTATATAAGACAAACATAAAGAGCCATTGAAATCATGGATCACGAGATCACGAGATCACTAATTACCTATTTACATATGTAGATCGTACCTAAGTCTCAAACTTTTGAAAATTTAAGCTACCACGTGGACATGTAAATGTAGGCCTGTGGACTTTAAGTAATGCTCGGCCTGGTGTGGCTTATTTTGAAGCTTTCATCTTTTCTTACCTTACAACATACCTACCTAGCCAGAACGATAGACACTGAATTGATACTATCTGTTAGATAGAGGGGCCATTGTGCAGAACTCGCGGTATAATGCTTCAACGCGTTAGAATGTGCCGTAAATATATGTCAAGTTACATAGAATGTGTATAATTTATTATTAAATGCATCTTGGCGCCCTGTTCAAGGCTATCTTCGGGTGTTACTCACTATATGGAAGTCATTTTCACTATATGTGCCGTATCCCGAGGCTAGACAAACCAAGTCCTTGTCTTGCTTTGTGGCGTTCAATGTAGCAAAACAAAGTCCTATAAGAGACCTCAAGCAGCAGACAATAACATGGGTCAGTGTATCAACTAGAAACACAATTGCCATTGCCCTTCATCACCTCTAGTACAAATAAAATGCCAAATATATACTGATACACCGAAATCATGAATGGAATTTCTTGATATGCAAGTACATAGTTAGCAACACATCACTTGATCTACTTATCCCAAGGCAAACCAGCTCTTTAGCCGGTTCAAGTTACCTGCATCACGCTGTAGCCTCGATGTCTTTCCCAAGAGTCCTTAAACTCGCTCCATATACGCACATTCGGCTTGGCCGGTCTTAAGACTCTAATGTACAGATAAGAGTTACAATCAAGCAAAGAAATAGTGGGCAAGGCTCACACACCTAAACGATGTTTATGTGTGGTCAGGGTAGCAATACAAGCAATACCGAGCCTACCCCTCTCTCTCACTCCACACCTCAATTCCTCCCAGAGGCATCCCCAACTCGAATGCTGTGAATAGTAACGTAAAAGTATAGTTGTAGAAACATACAGATACAGATGCATAGTTACTTGTAGTTTCTTCTACTACTTTCTGTTGGGTTTTTGACTAGGCAGATAGGCAGCCGGCGTATCAGTCAACTTCACATCCGTGCTTTTCTCCTTGTATTTACGGTAAATACGAATGATCCTTAACATATTGGTTCTGTATCTCGCCATTACAGAGACACTGGCTGACTGGGTTATTCTTGATATCCACTTGAGCTTCTTTTCTCATCAAACTTTATTTCTTTTTATAGTCAACGCCACACGCAACATACAGTATCACGGCTTCTATCGCCGGCAAGTGAATTTTCGTTTAGTATAGAGGAGGAAACATATAGAGAGTCACATATTAATCTTAGTAGCAACCACACAAAAACAGAAAAAGGAAGTCTATTGAGAATTTAACAGCAGTATCAAGGTAAGAAAATAAAAGAAAGCAAAAATTGGACATATACGAGGAGTTCAGACTAGCTTGATCTACACCCATATAGGCAATCCTATAATTAGCCAGCATATATACACTATACTGCTACTAGTCATTGTATATTATGACCAAACACACCCGTCACTACATATGACGTCAACCATGAATTAAAGACAAACTTACACCCATCTATAGTTAGACATTGATATCGAGAGAGTGATGGGGTTTAGACGAGTTATAGAAGCTTAGTTAGCAACAACTAACGTATCGCTATAAGAAGAAAGAATGAAAAAAGATATAATAAAAAAAAGAGTAAGCTTTTCCAACCGCGTAAAAGGTTTTTTTAATGATCCAAAATATCCGGCACCATCGTAAATAGGAGGTGAGGTGTATAAGTTGTCGTTGTAATAGTAGATAGATAGTAAGTAGTAGGTTGTTCCAAGATTGTTAAGGTTGTTTTTTGTCGAAACGTTGGGTTTAGTTTTTAGTAGTTTAACATAAAAAAGTATATAAAAAAAGACAAAGACAAAGTTGCCGCCCTCTTTACAGAGTTAAAAGTGAACAATCTAAAACGATGAAAAAAAAGAGTATAAAAGGTAGAGAAAAGAAAAACAGAAAGGAATATACGAAGAAAAAACAAAGTCAAGACGTCATGAGAAAATAAGTGGTAATCAACGATGAGGAAAAGGAACTTGTATAGCGGAAGTGATGTGTCGAACAACAAAAGATGGTGCAAATTCCTGGGAATAACCGCCAAGATGAGTAAAAAAAGAGGAAGATTAAACCAATTTCTAAAGTAGAAAGAGTTGGTGATTTTTTTTCTTTAGTTCGACTGAGGGGGATAGAAAGTTTAAGAAAAGACTAGCTTCAAGTAACGAGTAGACAAGATATCAAGACGTTGATATTGCCGTACTCAGTCCGTAAGCAAACAAAGCGAAACATTGTCCACAAGTTAGCACGAGCTACAACAATCTATGCTTTTTCGATACAGGCTGGGTTTCGTGTACTCTAGAAGTAGAACTGTTGTTGCGTAGTCTGTCCGGGAGGCGGCTGAGGTATGAAGTCAAATGGCATTTGGTCCATATTAGCATTCCACGGCTCAGGAGACTCCCACCAGATCGACTCGTACAAGTCCATGGGTGACATGTTTGCAGCATTCGGGTCAAGACCGGGCAAGCCATCGACCAATGGGACGGGGCCTTGAACACCGGATAATGTCGTGGGGAGGCTGATGGGGGGCATTTTTCTGTTAGCAGAGCTTGGTCTTTTAAAGCTCGGAGGTGCGTTTGCACGGTTCGTAAACGGAGAAGGAATAGAAGAACAATGGGTAGAAGAAACAGCAGAAGGAGGGGGAGGGGGAGGGGGGGGCATTGACATCTCAAGAGGAGACGACGAATGGTAGGACGGATAGGATGAATGAGGGTTAGGGTTCTCGTACCCAGAGAAATCGGGGGCCGTTGCAGAAGTAGGCAGGTCGCCGTTCTGCACCTCAGACATGGTCAGCGCCCCGTTAGGATCAGAGGTATTCAATGATCTTGAGATGCCGACCATGCCATTTGGAGGGGCCTGACCAAGAGCAATGGGACCAATAGGCGTTCGGTTTCCGCTGCCGCATGGGCCAGATTCCGATTCCCGCTTGTTTCCCGTAATGCACCCGTGGTCATATATGTTTTTGAGTGCCGTCAACGCGCGCCACAAGGGTCCCGATAGCTCGATGTCACGGTCTGTTTTGCGCACGGTCCCAGGCGGTGGTGAAGTTTGCTCTTTTGCTGCCGTGGCTGACAGAGCCGCTATCAAGTCGCCCTGGAGTTGGCGGACCTCCGGATCTGTCTTGGTCTCACATAGTATACCTAGCAAGAGGGCCGAAGATAAGCCGTTGTAGGTGAAGGCCCAGCTACGAGTCGGGATCACGGAGAGCTGATGCATGGCCAAAAACATGCGTACCGTCTCTGTCAAGCTATCTTTACACCTGTGGCCGAGAGCAGCCTTTTGTTCGGGGTTCATGAGGCAGTCTCAGCGCAAAGCAGGGCGGCAAAACACCGACATGATGAATGACGTGTGCAGGCGGATGGCATAATGTTGGAGGCGATCTAGGGCTGTGCGGCACTTGTCCTTGTCGCGGATATTGGGAGCCATATGGGCACGGAGGGTCTCGATCTCCTGGCAATCCTCAAGAATCGTCTGATACGTGGCTCTAGCAGCGACATCAGGATTCAGGCGGTCGCGGATAATTTGAATCAAGTGGTAGAGGCCCTCCAAGTAGTTCCAGTTGGCATTCGGCTGGCCGGCTAGTACTGGGATGGGGCAGCACGGCATGTTGGTCATCGGAGGCCGATCAAACGACAAGGAAGTCAAACTGTCGTGCCATACACAAGTCCACCATAGCTTACGGCGGATCATCTCGCGAGAATTTGGCTCCAGGGGAGTAGTAGCATCAGCACTCGTGATAGTTTGACGATGGATACCCAGAGACTGAGCCAGACGGCACGTAAGGCCCAGCAGGCCCCATGACGCCTCCGCTTTCATGTCGTTCAGCAAGACGAAGCTGGTGAGAAGTAAAGCTTGTATGGCGTCAAAGGTAGGGCTATGTATGAAACAGGTTGCTTGTGTCAGTACGAGTGATGAACCCGCATGTTCAAGACATGCGTGGAAACTATAAACCAAACTAGTAATCAGAAATAATCGACGTACCGTAATAAGAAGTTCCCGATACGCAGAAAGTGAAATGACGTCTGCAAGTACTTTTGGGAGTCCCGTGTCCGAATGTGATATGGAGAGTCATGGTACTGTGAGCCTACGGCTAAAACCGCGAACAATATTGCAAGCCAAGACGCCGAGACAGGTTTTGATGTGCGGGTTGCGCTTTTGGCATTGCGAGCACGCTCTTCCAGGTAGACCATGAGTTTGTTTTCCAAGTCGCCAACGTCGATAACGAATCCCCAGAAAGGCTGACATATTTCACGATACGTGCGAAAGAGTCTAGAAACTAGTGTTAGAATCACAAGCCACAGTTCAAGTATCGGTTTTGTTCTGCTCTTACTTCATGACCTCACGATCTGAGGGCAGTTCAGCCAGGATATCTTGTGCCAAGCGGTCGATATGTGCGGCGGACATGAGCGGAAAGGGCGCCGATGTATCCAGTCCTAGAATGGGCCTCATTTCGTAGCGGATATCGGTCCGGTTGTCTTCGTCTTTGGGAGATTGTTGTTGCTCACGCAAGAGTTCTGGGATACTGTTATGGCCTAGATAACGGGCCTCGTCAGAGACTTCGTACTCGTCAACACCGACTATAGCAACAACTGTTAGTCAATGGTTTCTTGTGGGTCTTCAGAGAGGTAAATAGTGAAGGCGATGTACCTATAGAGCGTGGCCAGCTGCCTTGACGCTTCTCGGCCTTGTGTTCGTGGATATCGTCGGGAGAGTGGCCGCGTTTTCTATTCAAGGAGCCATCGACGGAGGCAGTCGATTTTGCAGCGTTTGATCGAGGATTTGGCTTATAGCTACAGAGTTTTGGGTGGTCGCGTTTAACGCAGTTCTCGCATGGTTGCTTGTTGTCGCACTTGACTTTTCTTTGGCGACAGGGCCAGCAAGCAGTTCCTAGTCAAGGCGGAAAACGGGTTAGCAAAATGGTACGAGGGCTATAGAGAACGAGAAGATGTCTGGCCGGGAGAGTAGTAAGGGTAAAATAGAGTGATTCTCTGTTTTTTGGAGGCGATCTGTTGGAGTGGGCAGCGCTTTGGGCATAGTGGTGAGAGTGTAGTGTTGGGTTTTTAGTGTTTAGTATAATTTAGTAGGCTGATTGTCCTGTAAAACAGGCAAGTCGAGTCGAGTTGTTCGACAAAAACATGCTGCTAGCCTGCGGATATTGTGAATATATGCACAAGGTCCTGATATTCACACATTATATATTTTTCATATATCAGGCAGCACCATGAATTGGTAGATAGACTGACAAAAGCGGCGAGTTGAAGGCTCTTATGCAGCAGCACAAGACTACAAAGCAAGAATGCCTCGATATTGCACAAGGTGGTGTGGCACCGATGGCACGATCTCGCGACACAGTTCAGTTCACACTCCCAAACACCACACAAGGTGCCAGCGACGGGATCGTAGAATAAGAGAAGCGAGCAGAACAGAGGAGGAAAGGAATAAGGTCGAGACAGATAGATCGGCGGGCGATAGACGGTGCCTTGGTCAGGTCACTTTACTTACCATACCGCACCTTGCGATGCGAATGTATAATGCGGCTCGCTTCCTCGGGAGTTAAGTCCTCCACGGGAACATCTTCCACAGACTTCTCCATAGCCACGGCGTTGGAGGTGAAGGCGAAGGCGAGATCAGGCCAGGACTAAATAGAGAAGGGCGGCGATCGAGAGCAGCAAATCAATGCTGCGTGCCGGCTAGTGCAAGACTGGCGGACGGAGGGGCCAGGAGTTTGCGAAGGGCAATATAAAACCCAGCTAGAGAAACAAATACAGAGTCAGATCGTCTGTTTTTCAGACTCAGAGAAGGATAAGATAGTAATGTAATAGATGTAATAGTGGTAATGGTAGGAAAAGGTAGCGCCCAGAAAAATGCCAAGCGATTTTGGGTCAGGGAAGGTGGGTCGTATCCCCAAGCAAGGTAAAAGGCAAGTGCTGTAAGTAGAAACAGCAGCTAGAAACTGACTAACTACAATACTCCTAGCAGCTGCTCCTAGTCGTACTGTTACGACCAAATCAACTGCAAGTCGTAGAAACGGGACAAGGAATAGGGTAGACTGAAGGCAAAACGAACAAATGAATGGTATAATGATCAAATCGCTGAATAAGACTTTGGAGAATGACAGGATCAGCGCCTGGCTAGGAGCGTGCTTTTTTTCTTTCTTTTCTTTTTTTTTTGCGCAGAGAAAAGCTTGGCTTGGCTTTTTTGCTGCTGTTGCCGTAGATGCTATTTTTGCAACCAATGAGTTCCTTTCGTTAACAACACGGCTGCAGAAATAAGAAGAAGCTTTGGTAGACAAACAGACAATGGGAATTAAAGGAAAGAGATTAAGATGAAAGAAAGATCAGGATTTTCTTTTTTTTGAAAAGGGACATGATTTTTTCCCTCATTAGCAACACAATCTCTCATACGCAGCTCAAAAGAAACAACGTCGGCATGCTTATTGCCGGACGCTATGTGGTCCCTTTTTGGAGGGGGATGACATAGAAAAATTAGAGCAGCATGGGAAAGGAAAGAGAAAGACACCATAAGATTATTGGCTGTTTGGAAAAAAAAAATTATGGCAAGCAATGACGGCTGGCAAGCCGGACCATAGACAATGGCACGTTAAAGCCAAAAGCAGTTGCCAGTTGCCATAGTCGCTAGACCAAGAAATAGAGAAAGTAAGCCCATCTCACCATAGCCAGACCTCACTCACTTCAACCCTCAACCCTCAACCCAGAAATATTGTCAAACCGGCTACCATTTCAGCTGGCTGGCTATTTTGACATCACAAGGCAAGGCCTTGTCTTCCAATGGATGCAGAATGCAATATGCACAGCTTGTGCATCGCACAAATTATGATTCTCCGACGCCCTGGTTGCACATACTTTAAATGTTGTAGTAGCAATAAACAGAAAAGCATCGGCAACTTCTTCTCGGGTAAAAAAATGATAATTAACAAGAAGCCAGAAAAAAAATCGCCAAACGCCGAACGCCGAACACTCAACTTCCAGAATGGTGGGAGCACTTACACGGACGGGAAGGAACGAGCTTGATAATTGCTATGAGTTTGACCAGTCAAACACAAACCAGATATATATATATAT
>RHLR01000370.1:0-22506 GCA_009806335.1 Davidsoniella australis | reverse complement strand
CTTAGGTGTTTTGGCAGGGGAAATAAAGCTATGGTAGGTTTTCACTTCAAGATTCGAAACAAGAACCATCCGGCCAGTATGCTACGATGCCCCTGTTATATGGCTATGTGTAGCATACCATAAAAAGAAACAGACTTAAACATATAGTTGAGGTTCCTACTATCCTGCCTGTTACGCTCAATGCCCATTGAGTCCCCCAAGTTTCGATGCTGCATCGTCCATAGCCACTGTAGTAGTACCATACATATCCCATAACAAGCTGGAGAAGCTGTCGGGCGTGGGCATCATATAACGTCTACCAGTCTTGATTGAGTCGGCTATAGAAAGCAGCGCCTATAGTTGCGGCATTGTATACTAACTCTAGCTTATTCTATATGCGACCTCATCTTGTTCGCCCGCAACTAATATCAGTCCAAGTCGATACTACGTCACCAATTTAACTTTACATCGGTCGGATGATACAAAACGTGCACCCTCCATGTTTCTTTAGCATAGTCAAACACGGTCTGCAAGATTGTTTTCTTGGCTGGTAGGAAGGATATAAGATTTTTTAGCAAACATATACATGTATACTTCAAGCTTAATAGAATGTTGCATTGGAGGCAAAGCATAGATCTATATCGGAAACTAGGGTGGAGTTCACATCTGATTCTCGAACACGGTGCAGCCTTTACGCTTTGGTTTATATTTAACTCGGCAAATAGGTTGCAACATTGCCTCAATAGTCCGATGTACTTGAAAACCCCTTGGATGATCATCACACTAGCAAGATACAAGCCAAGCATTAGGTATGTGACGACACCGTCCCCTAGCCCCGAAGAACTAGTGGCATCAGCTCCTTCTCCAACTAGTTCTGCGTCATGTGCCATGTGGTTCAAATGTTACCGTCGGTTTTCTTTACTCATGACTTCAATATATGTACATGGAACCAGCCTAAATAGTCGTTATGACCCGAATGACCTCTACAGACTCAATATAGAAAGCACCGAATGCGAGCTCGATACGATAGCTCGAACCAACTGTGCACGAAGAATAAGAAATAAGATATTGGTCTTTACAACTCTCGGTGCTATTACAAAACTAAAACGCGCCATAATTAATAGCCGGTGAATATACATTATCCAAAATTACTCTAAATTTGTCCAACCATTTACCCCATCAAAGCTTCATGATCCTTCCCCCCTTTGCTAGTGACACCTCGTCTTATATTTGACGTCTATGGTGGCAAAAATAGTCAAAAGTCTCTGTCTCTTCCCTAGTACTATCATTAATATAAAAAAAAGAACTAAACAAGACATAAAATATCTGTACTACTAACTGTTTGTAGTTAAAAACCCTAACTCTGGTTATAACCCTACAGACATAAACATTGGTCTGTATGCATACCTTATCTGTCACTTGAACCCTGATCTGGTATTGCTATCGTTTTTGATCTAGCCATGTGCACATTACTCGCATGGGCTAGTAGGAACTTGCAACACGTCAATGTGTATTTGCAGGCATTTGTCCAAAGGTCATCATGAGCGATACCAAGCTTTATGCTGATATCATTAATCTTATCACCGGAGATCTTGTAAGGTAGGTCAAGATGACGGTCCATGCGGGTAACATAATCACCTAATTGCCGTACAAGATCTAGAAATGCTACCATGGCATTATCAAATTTGCGGTGCATAAAAGTCAAGCCTAGCGGCATGTCCCCGGACGAGAACAAGTCAAGTATTGTTCTCTTGACGGGTGCAATGGCTGCAGCTGCGGCAAAGTCATCACTGTGATTGCTGGCGGAAAGGTGACGGGAGGCGGCCATGGCTGAAGATGATGGTTGCACGATGTCGAGTTTGATGATCCTGGATGTATTGCCCATGGGTTGTAGCTCATAGCCGACAAAGCGGTACTGTAGTTTCTCAGCCACTATGTCCAAAAGTAGGAGAGCATGACCCCAGGCAGCGTTAATCTCGGACCAGTCAACAGGCTTGTTGGAGAGTCGACCAAGACGAAGACCGTTGATAGTTGCAAATGTTCCATCGTGACTGATGCAAAATGTGTCATTATACACATTTGTTCGTTGAAGTTTTTCGAGAAGTTGTGCGTCGTGATCAAACATGAGGTTGACACTGTCACGCTCATTTTGGAAAGTGGCAAGCTTTCCGGCGAAATCATTGCGTTCCATCCAAAATGCCTCTTCTTGCTGGTCCATGTCCTGTGATTCCTTCTCTAGCGCAAGAAGCTCTGCGTCGAGCTTCGCCTTTTCTACCTCTAGGTCGAGTAATTCAGTAGCGGCCTCAGCTTCGGCTTTCTTTTCTACGGTGAGCGTTTCTTGGCGGGCCTTGAGGTCGGCGTCCGACGGTTGGTCTTCTTGAACCTGCTTTAGAAAGCCGATATAGGCATCGCGTTCCTTGACAACATTCTCGAGTTTTTTCTGTAGTTCATCAACTAAGAGATCGGTACAATCGACGCAAATGGGATGGTCGATATCAGACCGTGCTGATAGGATCTCAAACAACTTGTTCACCCGCTCTAGGTCATGGATCTTGGAAATATCCGAGGGCTGAGCGACACCGCCCGGTCTAAGATCGGTATTCGATGTCCGTGCATCTGTTGGACGTTTGCCTAATCGGTTGCTTGAGGGTGATATGTGATGTGATGCAGTCGAGTAGTCGTGATCGGCTAATTGGATGAAGGACATGGCAGCGTCCCGATTATCACGCTTATCGGGGCCGCCTTGCCGTCGAAACGTGGGACCGGAGGCATTCTTGACGGCGAATTCATAGGTACGCTTGCGCTGTATCTCATCGTGGTTGAGGGGCTGTACTGATGAGGCTTTGTTGGCAGAGGTTTCTTGTGATGAAGTCGCTGTAGACAATCGGGATAGTCTGTTAGTAGAATGCGAAGGGATAGCAGAATGGAAGCATAAACTTACCGACAAGTAGGTCATAGGCGGCCGAATTGAGGTCCTCAATGGAGGCATCTAGCGCTAATGGAGCGCGGCATTTTTGGCAGAACATAATGTGAAAATGGCAAGAGCTTGCGCTTTAGCGTCTAAACAAGAGTATGAGATGGATGACGATGGTGATGATGTCAGAGAATGAGAGCTTGATAGAGCTATCTGGGTGAATGATCGTGGTGGGGCTGACCCGATGACGTCTTGCCTGCAGGTGACAGCTGAGTTGAAGCGCACTGTATTTACGGGTGCTAAAGAGCGCTAAAAAGCCGCTATGTGAGCCGGGAATAGCTGGGTACACACTGTGGTAACAACTTAGCAACGACCAGGGGTTGCATTCTAGCACCTAATTGAACAGAACGCGTGAGCGGGTCTCAGGTTCTATAGGCGTGTAAAGTGCTTATTTTAAAGCCTTTTTGACACTATATTTCAGCGGCTTATTGTAGATTGCTCTGGTACTTTGTTCGCTTGATAGATACAAAGCTTGTAATCAAGTTTTATACCAACATCGCCTTGTCGCAAATCGTCCTCGTTGAACAAGTGCAATTCGGCCTTGATGTGTTTGTTTCTTTCTCAATGCTTGCATCTTTGTCTGCATACCAGACGACAATAATAATCTTGGGCTCCTGATCGCGTTGCCGCATAAGAAAACTGCGCTCGGAATCGAACGAAGCTTGCACTCCTTGAATAACCTCTTCGAATGAGTGCGTCGGAACGACCGTTGTTCGAACTAGAGCCACGATACTCTCGCCAATTCGACGGCTTCACGACTGCTTGAAGACTACTCGAAGTAGGCCCAAGCTATGAATGTTTCTCCTGTGGAACACCCACGCTCATCTTACAATGCCATTGTTTCTAGCGATGGCTCCGATAACGAGGAGACCTTTAACACAGCGGCCTCTGACGAAAGCGCCGATACCAGCCATGTTGACTCTGGCGCCGAGCTGGCCAGAGCACGCGATAATGCAGCCCTGCGACTCAAATCGACGTTTGAGCATATCTTCGAGAGATATGAGCGAGACTTCACTGGCATTGGTGACGAGATCGACCTGCGCACTGGCGAGATTGTCGTGGACAACGGTCACTTGCAGTCGATGCGCCACGAACGAGACACCGGCGATGGCTTCCCAGATGACTTGCCGGAGGAGCTCATAAACTTGCCGGATGATGATGACGAGGGTATTCGTTTGGACGATCTTGATGCACTGGAGGCTGTGCTAGAAGCCGGTCAAAATCCGAGTAAAGGAGAACCAGAAGTTGTACGAAACAGTCCGGAAGTACTGAACCAACCCACGGAATCGCTAGTACCGCACAAGACGTCAATCTCTCAGCATCAGTCTTCAGTGGTCAAATCTGCTTCGAACTCTGGCATTGGCTCTACCAAGAGTAAATGGGGATCAGATGTCCCCGTAGATCCGCTCTGGCAGGCCCCCGAGATCAATATCGCTAGCCACACGAGTGCCAATGGAGACAGTGCCCCTCTTCATGGCCGCTATATGTTGCCTCTAAACACTGGCAATACCTCTATCTGGGCCCCCGCACCACGAGAAAAGCTTGACTGGGCCAAAAAGAACAAGAAGACTACCAAAGCCGCTAAGGCCAAGAAGATTGTCGGCTACAAGATACCAAAAAGCTCAGCTCCCACAAATGGACAGGATGTAGACGACTTGTCACCAAAGCCGATCACACAACCCCACAGCCGGCCACGGCTACTCAACAGCGCCTCGAAACAACATCGGAAGACAGAACAATCCGCTTTGAATCCCAGATCAAGCGAAGTAATGTCTATAATATCCTCAATAGTACCGGCGCCTACCGACGGGTCCAAACATCTCCCATCGATTATCGGATCTTCTACAAATTCAATCAACAATAATCGAGGCCGTCCACGTATGCCGATCACCGCCTCATTTAACACTCAGCAAATACAACAAACTGACCGGACTACTCCAAATACAGCAGCACCCATATCAGGCCCGACATCGCCGACAGCGACTTCATCTATGCCAACAATGGCCCCTAACATTTCTAGCCAAGTCTCACTGCCCATCAGATCATCACCAAAGTCTAAAGCATCACAGTCAGCATCAGCTATAGAGTCTCGTACAACATCTACCTCGAGAAATGCCGCTTCGACATCAGATAATCCACACATATCAGAAGCAACTACTCCATCTATCGCCCTTTCATACGTACATGCCAAAGTCAGACGAGGCGGGCCACAACTTGGACGCCCATATCCTCTTCCTTTCGACGAGGAAGGTGCGAGTTCTATGGAAACTTCTATTTCCCCGCCTTGTGATGTTGATTTGTCCAAAACAGAAACACACAAAGCCCCGGAGGAGCAATCAAACTCTCCTCGAACTTCTATCACGACGACCTCTGACGGTCTTTCGAGTACAGAACACATTATCACGGCTGGTTTTGCAAAGAGGAGCGGGAGGCCCTATCTACAACTTCCAACGGCTCTGCCTGTTAATTCCAACGACAAATCATCAACCGATATTTTTCCCGAATACGAAACGGGCACAGAAGACGACGACGGAGACGAAGAAAACGAAGAGGAATCGGAAGAAGAGGAATCAGAGGAGGAATACGACGACGAAGAGGACACAGAAAATCAAACAGCCCAAGAAACCGATAGAGTGCCCATATCATCCGGCCGGACCATTCCAGACTCAACTACCTTGTCTTCTTCTCCGCCTTGTAGTCCTCAATCAAGTATTCGTCGTCCCTCCGCTTCTTTAAGTCATTACCGACGTCCTGGTGATGCCTTGCTTGAGAGACCAGATCTGGATTTAGACGACTTCCTAGTTCCTTTTAGTGAATTAAATGCTCGCTATAGTTACGAGTCTCTTTCACAGGAAGAGACCGATTTTACTAGTTACGAAGAAGAAGAAGACGACGACGAAGACGACGACGACGAGACGAATTGGGAAGAAACAGCCTTCGTTTCCAACGACGATCAACTGCAAGAAACAGAGAATCAAGAGGGCGGAAATAACAACGACGTCCAAGACGAAGATCAAGACGACGACGATAACGACACTATCATCCACCATTATTCAGCAGTCGAATCTGACAGTAGTTCCCAATATTCCGACAGCAACGACGACACTACTGTAATACAACATAGCGACTCCATTATCATTCAAGAAGGCGACCAGGAATCCGATATGGACATCAAACCCCCTTCCGCTCGGATGTCCCGAACCAAAATATCGGACTATTCATCACGGGGTTACGATAATGGCTCGTACGAATTTTCTGATGAAGAAGACGGTCTTGTGTTTCAAAAACCCACTACAAAACCTATGGCTCGAGGTAAATTGAGAGTAACCTCACAGATTGTAGCACCAAAACGACCCAAGAATCAGCCTCAAATTTCTGAGCCAGCCACTGTCAACATCATCAAACCCAAGGCGGCCAAACCAGCTCCCGCTCCGGTAGACACGTCTACTGCATCATCTGATGCTTGCCGATCCCCGTCAAAGCAGGGGTCTCCCTCATATGCTGTCTCTACTCTCTTACTCTCTGATCCACATGGCATCAACGACGGCGGCCAGCTAGATCTTGCCGGCTCCGACCGGCTCAAACGCAAGCGTACTGTTTCGACCGAATCTTTTGTGATTAGTGCAAGCGAAACTGAAGACTGGATTCAAGATCATCAACGCCTATCTACCCCAGGCAAGCCATTCTCGTCATCATTTCTGAAGCGTGCCAAGACTACCACAATCCCCAAGACATACAGCCTCAAGGCCCAGAAACGTCGCTATGGCCAGACACCTTCGGTCTCGGCCTCATCGCCTGTGGAAGAAACTAGTGCGCGTGTCAATAGGCTCATAAACGCAATGGCCGCTATTGACGATCAACTGCCTGATTCTATACCGGAAGAGGAACACGATACATCCATGGCCAGTGCTGGTGACGAAAATACTTTGAATGGTGTGCCAACAGTCGAAGAATTCAACGAGAGTGCTGTAAGCGTCAATACTACTAGTAATATCAGTAGCGTACCAACACTTATTGCAGACGAGTCTCTTGAACAGGACTCTCCGTCTCTCAGTAATACACTGCCAGTGACTACCGTAGAGAAAGAGGACAGTGATATTCCCCCTTCCCCTCCAAAAGAAGCCACTCATATCTCTTCGCAAACGTTACCATCTACTCCTCACAACAAAAAATCGGCAAAATCCACCAAGGCTTCCACTGCAAAACGTTCCATTTTCCGCCGACGAGTTCAAGATATAGACAGCTCAGAGTCTGATGAAGATGAACTCTCAATTCTGCTATATTCCAAGATACAGAGTCACAGCCACAGATCTGCCCAGAAGACGAAAAAGACCAGGGTAATAACTAGCGACATAAACACTAGCAATTCTACGACAAATACGCCTATTTCGAATTTGAGGAAACGCCAGTCTTTGAACACTAGTGCTACTGCATCCGAGTCTGCACCAAAAACGCCGGGGAAGCCTACCAAGGAAATTCCTGGCTCTATCACGCTTGGTCGTATTCAGAGTATGGGGAGACTTAAATCTTCATCTGCGACACCTATGACACCTTCAAAAACAATGATACCATTTTCGTCATCATCATCCTCTGTCGTCGCGGTTAAGAAACGAGTGAGCACAGCTAGCTTTACCCCCCAAACGTACAGTCGCAGTACTTCGCCGACTATAACGCAAACACCAGGCGGATCATTGCGTCGTTGTGGTGAAAATGGGTACCAATGTCAGCGAGAATTCTGTTTTAGCTGTGTATCTATCTAGGGGTGTGAGCACCAACATGATGATGTTGATGATTTCTTGAACTTCCTTTCCTTTTCGTCCATTCCTTTCCCTCTAATGATTCATGTTATGTCCCTCATGAACCTATTCAAGTTTCCTCTTATTTTTGGGCGATTATTTCCTATATAAATGCCCCCTTTCTTTTCTAACTTATATTCTTCTGGTGTTAAATTCTGGGGTGTTTTCTTTTTTATCATAGAACGGAAATTATCATGGCGTCTTACTAGCCTATTGTTTTTTAACATTCTTCTTCGTTCTATCTCAATTCATGGTATCAGTAAGCTTTTTCACTGGGGTGATTACTTGGGCGGATACATTTTGATTCATTTTCTTTATTCTTGAATCTTTTTTTTGGTTGTTAAGTAGAGGTTAGATATATAGGCTTATTTCTTCACATCCATAAGTCACTGACTGGTAGAATTATTTATTACTTGATAGTCTTCTATTTTATCATAAGAACATAAAATCAATTCGAAATAAAGCTACAAGTCATATACTCTGTATGATGTGTTTGTAAGATATATTAGTGTGTGCATGCTTTTACTTTTATATTTGTTCTACGTTTCTCCTAAATAAAATATTTGTTAGTCATTGATTTCATTTTCAATATGAACAAGTTCAAAGGCATATTACATATACATACAGCATAAAATCATCCTATTCTGTTACCGAGAGATTATTAACAAGTGAGTTACTCCAAGTTAAAAACCTCGCTAATTTTGAGCGTACATCTGGTCAATTTCTAGCTCGGGATTTTACTTTACAAAACTACTATTGTATGAGTCGAGACTAATAGTGGGTTCAACATGAGAGATTCAGACTTTCAGCAGTGGTAAAACAATGATGATACGTTCAGAGCAGATGAGAGCGGAAAATATAGACTGGACTAACGGGAGTAAGACAAATAAAAGAAACTCATAATAGTATAGGTTAAACGTGTAGGTATCTCTTCAATAGTATAGGTATTTATACCACGGGAGCAGCAGTTGGGGCGTTGGGAGGCATGCCGTTGCGAATAGGATCAAAGTAATTATGTCCCTGGGCCTCCTTGGCAGTCAAGCGCTCCTATGACAAAAGAAGGATAAAGTGTTAGCAAGATATGTAATCCAGAGATATGTATAGGTGTATATGATACGTACCTGGTGATCGTAACGGAGTAGCTTGTCAAGGAAGTCGATGGCCTCATTGCTCACGTAACGCTGGTTCTCAGCAGTGATGAAGCTGTGCCACGGCTTCTTGGGGAAACGGCCAAGCACATCATCATACTGAGGGTCTAGCTCGATATCGTATTTGTCGATGTAGTCGAATAGGGCGTCAGTACCTAGGACCTTGCCAATCTTCACCAGTTGGTCGATGTTACTGTTTCCGTGGAAGAAGGGTTCCTTGCGGAAAATCATCGAGGCGTACATGGCACCCAGACTCCACATATCCAAGCTGTAATCGTATTCCTGGTAATCGACAAGAAGTTCTGGGCCCTTGAAGTATCTGGAAGCTACGCGCACGTTGTATTGTGTGCCAGGGTGGTAGAACTCAGCCAGACCCCAATCGATAAGACGAAGCTAGAGAAAGGGAGGGAAAACCATGATTAGTCACAAGAGATGAATAATGGAAATATATGTAAAATGTTCATAGACGAACGTACCTTTTTGTTCTCGTGGTCAATCATGATGTTGTGAGGCTTGACGTCACGGTGCATGATGCCTTTGCTGTGGCAGAAATCCAGAGCCTTGAGTAGCTCAAAGATGTAGAACCGCACATCGTAATCGGTGAATCTAGGGTACAGCGTACGGAAGTCGGTGTTGTTGACGCACTCGAAGATGAGCGAAGGCGTCTTGCTTTGCGGGTCGCGCACTACGTCCAGAAGCGCCACGATGTTGGGGCCACCTGAAAGGTTCTGTAGAATCTTGATCTCACGCTTGATCTTCTTCTTCTTCACAGGCTTGAGAACCTTGATGACACACTTCTGGTAGTTGGCGACATTAATGCCTTCGAAGACTTCCGAGTATTTGCCTCTGCCTGTTCCCATGTGTTAGATGTATGCTATATATATGTGTGTATGTGTTATATGATGTGCATAAAATTCCCACAATAGCAGGCGAGTTTCGCCAAAGCCCCTCAACAGCCAGGCAAAGCGAGCAGGTGTGCTCTAAACTAATGTTGGCATCCTGTCGAACGACGAACTGCGGTACGTACCAATCTTGCGAACAACCTCGTAGTTCTCGAGAACTCCCCAGCCTGTAGTTGAGTCTATATTAGTGGACGGTTCCTAAGCTGGTTAGCAGCAAGACGCTGCCGCCGTTCATGTAAGATGGGTCGGTGTTGGCTTTCTTACTGATGTTGACAGAGTCATAGTCCCAGTATGCCCGAGGCATAGCCTGGTTGACGTAGGGGTAGATCCGCGCAATGCTCTCCATGGTGGGCGGCGACGACAATATATGCGGCCGAGGCTGGCGATATGAATGAAAGAATAAAACAGGAAAACGGACCGTAGAGAGCTGACTTGTCTTTCGCAGGCGACCAGCTAATTGCGTTGGAGAGAGAAAGGAGAATGGGCGATAACGATGGCAAGACGTCCAGCACAGCCGATATATCCAGTTGGACAAGTCAGACAGGTCGTGCGATCACAATCGTGCAGGCGTCGAATTAAAAGGTCGTCGATGTCGTCGTCGTTGTCGTAAGACAATTGCGGGCTTCGTTGACTAGACTAACTAGACTGGAGAATTTGAGTAGTGTTTGGCGATTTGATCGGGTCGTTTTTGGTGTTTTTTGGTGGGGGGCTGGCTAGTTGGTTCGGCTGAAGAAAAAAAAAAGCGCCAATCTCAAGTCAAAACAATGGCAGCGCAAGGCCTTGTCTGCATGAAAATGGAGTTTGAGCTCTGGTTCGGACAAAAATAATACGATTTTTTGGGGATATATTACGGCGCCTCAGATCGAGACTTTACAATGGAAACGCTAAAACCCTGAGATACTCTTCTAATTTATCACACTACTATTGCCTAGGGTTGTGTCATCACACATGACTTGTTTGGGCTGTCAACTTCGATGGGAGGCTCGGCAAGGCTGATGCCAGTTGTGATTGGCTAGCCACCGAACTCTGCAGTTGGTGCATCGAAACAGTCGCCACTCTAGCCTCCAAATTCCTCAGCGTACAGAGCGGAGTTTGGTAGACGCGATAAGCGCGATAATACAAGACAAACAAATGCACATTCATAGAGGACGCAATGCATAACATCGACCAAAAAAAAAATTAGGGCCTAGATATATGCAAGTTATGTATCTACTATTTTAGTTCTTGGTTCCCAATTCCATTCCGTCTACCCAGGCTGCTAATCAGTCGGGTTATCATATGTTAGCAAATGTCCGCAAAATGACCTCAAAGGCAAGAAACGTCGGCGTTGGACTTTGTATCAGAGAGAAGATTATGGTATCTCGTCATGCCAGCACTGTCCAAAACACAAGCCACATCGAAGTCCTCCGCACGTCCGCAAGAGCCTAGATGAGCGTCGTCCATGCAGCTGTGCTTTGCGTAACTGGTCAGGCTAAGGATGACGATACGAAAGTTCTCATCATATTTGTCCAGTATACAGTTATGCGGTAGGGGTGGGTGCGCCGAGGCAACTTACTTCAAAATATTTAGTTTTAGTCATACTCAAGACTGTCCAGACCGGTGTCTACAATATCCCAAGTCCGCTTTCGCAGATCAGGTTTCGGCTCCCTGCGCGCATTGGAGTTGTTGCCCCTTTTCTTCTTGCGCTTCTTGGGTTTGTTGGATGAAGATGTACGTGAATCACTGGCTTCTCCCTCATCTTCAATGGCTTCGCTTGAGCGTTTGGTGCTCTGTTGTTTCTCGGATGCGGGATCTTTGACCGAAAACACAGGCTCGATTCCTGCCTTTTCAGCGGCGGCCTTACGCTTCTCCCAATTCCGTAGCATTTTTCTCAACTCAGATTGACGGAACATGAGGATTTGCTCGTCGGTAAGAGTACGCTGCGTCCCGTCATGATAGGTGCCTAAATCCTTTTCGTAGACTTCTTCTTGGTAGGCCTGTTCCGTATACTCTTCCTCGGTAAATGCGTCCTGTTGAGTCACATCAGGCTGTGGTAACTCAGTAGGCATAAATTTCGAGGCAAAAGATGTCATTGCATGCCGAGAAAGATGCGCATCGTGAAAGGCTTTGAGCTCATCCTAGTCTATGTTAGTCAGGACTAATTGTCACGGTAGTAAGTGATGATCATGGTCTTACCAGACTAACTGGAGGGGGTGCACCAAATGGTAGCATGATGGTTTATGGTAAGAGTTATTGAGATAGGAGAGGCAGGCTCAGACAGGGAGCATCTCAATCGTCTTGTATGATGATCTCAATATCCATCTTTACCAGCGTAGGCAAAAGTTGCACTGAAGTATTCAGTGCGCGATAATCTGTTTGATGTAAGAAATATATTAAAAAGTAGCGAAAACATGAAATGTTTCTGTTTCTGCGAAGCAAAGGTGGAACAAGATCTTTGGTTGGCCGTATATTGTGGCACGTGATCACGATACCCTGCCGATTTTATTACAGGCCGTAGAGACGCGTCTGGCGCGTTGAATGGTGTAGGGGTTAATGGGTTAATGGGCTAATAGACTGTTGACGTCATACAAGCAAGCCAAGAAAGGGAAGGGTTACTGATGGCCGAGAAGAGCGAGTGCGCTCTGGAAGGCTCTCAACACACGATCGTCTGGAAAAGATGCCATCATGGATGGTCAGTTAGATTGGCGATTATTTATGAAGTTAAATGTGATGCACCACTTACGGTGCTCTTGCTTTTCAGCTGTGCGTTTCTCAGCGAGAGTAACAAAGCGTTCGCGGGTCTGCAGACGCTTTGTGGCGCGGTCGTTGTCAACAGCCGACGATGTAGATGCCCAGATGCCGAAATACTACAATATGGTGATATGGTGAGTGTTCTGTTTATGTCTAGATTAATGTTCGATTTTGTGTAGGGTGTACCTTGGCAACGCGGTCAAACTCATCCAGAATCTCCCGCTCTTTCTGGTCGGCTTCAACGAGAGCTCCTTCGTAACGAGCCTCGAAGTCTTCCCAATCGAACGAGTTTAGAGCTCCTGGTGTGCTGGGCGAGCTAGGCGGGTTTGTGGCGTCGTCGTTGCTACCAGAAGCGGCAATCAATTGGTCGAGACGCGGCTCTGGAGTGCTGGGTTTGCGCAAGTCAGAGAACATATCATCGCTGCTACCGTTTCCGGAGTCGTTATTGTTATTGTTGTTGTTATTCTTGTTGTTGTCACTGGGCTGGGGCTGTGTAGCCTTGGTTGGTGAGGCTCTGCCGTTCATCTTTTTTTCCTTTATTTGCGTAGCGTTTTTAACGTGACGATGAGACGGGTTTTCGAGCAGGCGGTCGGGTTGCTATTTTTTTGTTGCTGGCGTTGAAGACCTCAGAATAATGAGTAGGCTAGCTCTAGTTGTACATGTGCATGCGTATCGAGCGTCCATTCAAGTTTCCACGCAAAGGGGCTTTAGTTTTACTCTAGCTAAGGAGGAAAGAGAGAGCTTGGTCCCTGAATCTAGCCTAAGACTGCTGCTGATATAGAGATACAGTAGGGCTCACAGTGGAGTTTCTTAGTGTGCTCTGTAGAGCTACCGCCTAGAGCTGCCTGAAAATACAGTGCAGCTATACTAATACGACAGTACATGTATGTGCGGTAGATATAGATAACTTAGTAAATTACAATGATATACAGACAGTATTTGCACAGTGTCGCCCCTCCTCAGCACAGACTATATAGAGTCTCGTTCCGCTTCCGCCCTCGAACTACGTCACAACCCAGCTTCAACTCAGAATTACCAATTCTAATTTCTGTCATTCCATAGCCATAGTCTAGGCCGTTTGCAGCACAAACTATCTTGGCCTTTATTCTTTTCCTTCTCTTCGACAGACTCCTTCTTGCTTTGACAATTCGTCCTATCCAGCTAGGCAGATGACTTCATGGCTGAATGATTGGTGCCCGTGACTTGTCCCATCATCGCCATCACCGCAAACGCAACACCATCGGTTCCCAGGTCATGTGAAGCGGCCGTTTGCTCTGCGTGGACCGACCGGACTTCACCTCACCCAGCTGGCGGTTTCGAGCAGCGTTTCTGCAGAACATAAAGAGCGCCATCGACAGAATAACCACTATACAGAGCCTGGTCTTCTCGCTTAAGAAGACTCTGGTCTGGCTTATCTGATCCGTCCATCTGCTTGTCTCTCTAGCTGTTTGCCCAGCCTACTTGACATCGAGTCCTACCAAACCATCTTATGCCACTAACCAAACTATTCTTTGGCTTCGAGTAGCCTACCCCCGACCCAAAACATACAACACATAGCTAGCCATCCATTGCCTATCCATCTTAGCCTAGTCTTTACTACCGTCTTGAGTCATGGACGACGATCAATCTGCCGCCACTCGTGTGCTCGCATGTGATGTCTGCAGCCGGCCTCACCACGCCTCTCGCCGACCCTTCCTATGTCCGGTTGACGCCCGTAACGCCTGCTACCTGCCACGCCTCGAGGTGCTCGAAGCACTCGTACACAATGACTCGCTCACTACTCGTATCCAAGCCCTAGAATCCGATGCCAACCCCTTTGTTACCGACGACCGCCTACGCGCTGAAATAGCCAGTGTCACCCAGCGGAAGACCATCATAATCGCGTCGTCAGTCGTCTTGCGCGCGCAAATCTCCGCCCAGCGTGAGTACATCGCCGCTCGCCGAGCAACATTGGATTGTCGTCGTGGTGACCTGCTGTCAGCTGGCTTGGGTCTTCAAGAGCGGAGGGCACACCAGATGAAGGAGACAGAGCGGACCATAACCACGACAGAGACAGAGATACAGAGGGACGCAGCAGACCTACTTCGTATCCGCAAGTTTCTATGTCAAGAAGCTGGCATCTTGTTCGGGCCTATGCCAATCCCCAAGCCTGAGGCACCGGCCAAGTACTCATTCAAGATCGGCCAAGTTGAAGTTGTCGATATATTAAACATGAACAGTTCGTAGCACCTGGTCACTTATAAAGCCCCCGACTCATTGTAGCCAAAACGCTAACTCATAACTTGCAGATCTACACCCAGAATACATATCCACCTCGCTGGCCAACGTCGCCCATCTACTAGTCCTGGTTTCGCATTATCTTAGTATCAGACTCCCCGCTGAGATCACTCTGCCGCAAAAGGACTACCCTCGGCCTACCATCTGCACTCTTGCCTCGTCGTACCATACCAAGCAACCCTCATCCAGCACACCACCATCACCATTCGACGTCAGCAACAGTAACCCTGAGTCTGCCAATTCCACCAATCACAAAAGCAGATACCGCTTGGCCCATTCGAACCTAGTGACACCAGAACGAGAACATCCTCGTCCACTCTTCATCAACAAAGGCGTCGAAGTGTTAGCCAAAGAAGATCCCACGGCACACAGTCTGTTTGTAGAAGCCTGCTCCCTACTGGCATATAATATCTGTTGTTTGTGTATAGCTCAAGGCATTTCTTTCTCGCAGCCTGTGTCTATAGAAGAAATAACAAACATGGGCTTGAATCTATATATCTTATTATTCAATAAACACCCACCTTCCATAGCTCCGCCACAGAACACACGAACGCATACGATTCACGAAACCAACACTAAAGACGAACCATCAGCATCATCGAATTCAACGCCGCCTAGGACCAGGCCTTTCCCTAGTCCAGATCCCGTTCGTGGGCTTTTTTCCCACGGCTCTGCATATAATTTCACGCACACCGGCCACGGTTTTCCCTCCCATCGCATCCGCAACCTTCCCCCGCCTCGTGCTATCCACGACCATCTCCGCACGAAACTAGTCACAGATTTAGCCCTACCCGAGTGGGAGTTGCTAGATACACATGAGTGGGAAATGGAGGATGCGCCAGAAGTTGCTGACGCCGTCATGGTTTCTCCTACGGCGATTCCGTCAAAGGGACAACAAAGGAGTCGTGATACTGGTGCTAGTACAGGCGCTAGTGTTGGTAATAGTGCTGGCAGAACTACAGGGAACGGCGTTGTTGCAACAGAAAGCACTTCAAATATCCATGCTTCACCATGGACTAAAGTTCGACAGTTGGGAAGTCGGCTGATATAAACAATACTTACTGAGACATGATCTTTCTTCTTGGTTCTTTGCTGAATGCTACACAAAATACTAGGAGTCATAATTGAGACTGAGGGATAACAGAACATAATCAACAATACAACACATCTAGCAAAACAAGAAAGAAAGAATCAATGCTGAAAATAATAAATAAATTTGATATAAGATACGTTTTTCAAGACTAGGAACTATATGTGTCATGTGAAAATAATAAGAATACATAAAACCCAAAGCTTTATAGAAACGCTAAGATGAATAGAATATATTAAGTATTTTTCAACTCCATTTGACGATGAAAACGGCCGTATCTCACTATGTAGTCATAAAGCATAATGGAATAAAAAAGAAATAGAACAGAAAAACGCCATGATATGCTAATAGAAAGAGAATAAAAACTAAGAAGAATAAAACAAAACCGGGAGCGCTATTAAATACCCAGAAACAACATGGTTTGCGCCAATATATAGAGAAAAAAGCACAAAACACAAACGCCTTCAAGTCCCGTGATATCACAAACCCCCAAACCCCACTTGTAAATATGTATAAACATTAGAACCCATCGCCGCCTTTATTCCAACTTTGGCAACACTTCTTTCTACACCTGCATCTCTTTCCGTCCTCTAGCCAGTAACCGTGACTGAAGATCCATCAGCACGTCACACCATGGTACCTTGTCAGTCTTCTCACGTTCGACCCCGGAGCACACACGCTCACCGGCCTTGGCCTTCCAGAAATCCAACATCTTGCCAGTGTTGAAGGCTTGGCCGTAGATGACCTCGGCCTCGGGAACCACAGCCACTTCAACGCTATCAGGCGATACCTGACTCTGTAGACGCACCGCGACTTCGACACGGGTTTCTAGCTGGGCAATAAGGAGCGACCAACGCACAGCTACGCCCGAGTCACTTGTTCTAGTCACTTGTGTCGGGAATACGGCATTAGCGATACGCATATCGTCGCATAACGCCCGGCACTTATCCCATGCGCCGCCGACGCGCCGCAACATATCGCCGATCTTGGTACGGCTCTGTGAGAGACATTGTATGTGGTCCCGGATACACTGCACAAAAAATTCGCGTTCTGCCGTCGCCGGCTGCGGGTTCTTGCTCTTGGTGTTTCCAATGTATACCACGTTGATTGGTGCGTTACGCTGTCCGCGTTGGAAAGCCGCGGTGTCAAACTGCAGCTCGATGTCTCGAAGATATGACATTGACATGCGTGTGCCATCGATAGCAGAGAGCGACCAACCATGCTTCTTCTCTAGCTGCGCAACCTTCGTCCTAAGTGTTTCGATTTCGTTGGTCGACCAGCCACGGCACTCCTCTCGGATCTTCTCCGCCTCGACAATTGCCTCCTGGCATTCCTGTTTCTTTTGAGTGCCAGCAACAATACCTGCTTCGGCTTCTTCCATCTGCTTCTTTAGCTCCTCGATCTCTTTTCGCTTCGCCTCCATTTTTGTAGTGATATCAACAAGCTCATCACGGGCCGCTTGCAGCTCTTGGGGGTCACAAGCTGCTATCTCACGAGAGAAAGCCTCGAGATTATCTTTCTCCTTAGCTAGGAGTGCTTGCTTTGATACAACAACAGGAAGAAGAGTTGATACAAGTTTCTCTTGCTTTTCAATTATGGCTTGGTCTTCGTCCATACCCTCACTAATACGCAAAAGACCTTCCTTGATGCCATCTTGAAGCTTCATTCGCCACTCATACCACATCGCCTTACTCAGGAGGCGCGCATGAGTCTTGACATTTTTGAACTGGTTGTCCATAAGCGCCTTGAACTCGGGTGTTGCCGATATATATTCACGGAATAAGGGAGGATTTTCCTCAAATGTTTCGGTTTCGATTTCACGGACGATACGACGGCCCTCCGAGATATACTTCTTGAGTTCTCGGCATGACTAGTATGTGTTAATGAGTCACTCTGACATAGCATTTATTGGGGTATTTTAACTTACGTGTTGGTATAACTCCAGCATTGGGACCGTACAGGCACCGGCAACGACACATCTTTCAAGAGACATATCAGCCTCGAAATCCAGCGTTGATCCGTCAAGCTTTGTTGGCGCTGTGGTGTGTCGTCTCTTCGTGGTGTTGAGTTCCATGAACCGAATCGATGTCATGTTTAAAAAGTCATGTAGATGAATACGATCTCCAGCCCCATCGTTAGGAGGAAGCTCGGGGAGTTCGTCAAAGTCAAACTGGCCAGTCTTTGTGACCTCACCAACACCAGTCCCTAGGAAGTTAGGAAACTTTGGCATACCCTTCTTTCTTGGAGTCGGCCGGCTAGGTGTAGTCGAAGAGAAATCTACGTTCAATGCAGGTGCCGGTGAATCCATGCCCGGGGGCATCAACGTAGGCGTCGGGCGGGAGACACGGCCAGCGGCTGTTTCTTGCTTAGATGGTGGCTGCTGAAGACGAACGTTCTTTACAGGACTTGCTGGTAGGCCCTTGAGTCGCTTGACGCCATCTTGGGCTTCGTACTCATCATCGCTATCAAGTTCGGCAGGGCGCTTTCCCAGAAGACCTCGTGCACTCCCCACATGTAAACTTTTGCGGCTAGCCATAGCACGTTTTTTAGGTGATAAGTTCTGGATCATCTCCCGTAAATTTAGCGTTGCCTCCTCACCATCGACTTCTTTCTGAGCCGTGCGGCGGGCATTCTCCCGCATTTCTTCCTCCATTACTTCTTTCTCGAGTGCTTTGGGGCTTTCAAAACTAACACCACGAGATGTGGGTGCAGGTTTGAAAGCAGACATTTCACCCAGAGATGTTCTAGTATCGAGCAGGGCAGCCACCTTTGGAGAACCGAGTCCATTCCGGTCAGCGCCAACACCAGAGAGGCGGCGAGCTTGGGGTGTCAAGATGACACTCGGGATTATACCATGTGTGTGGGTATCCTGCAAGAAAAGAGACCCTGATTTTTTGAAAGGGTTTTCGGAAGCATTCGAGTTTGACCGGTGTGGGCCAGCTGCCTGGCGATTTGCGCGAGCAAGGGATGGTGATCCCGAGGGGCTACTCAATCCGGGCCGAGACTGGAGCGCTGGCGGTGTTTCGAGGTCGATAGGGGTCTCAGGGAAGTTTGGTATAGAGGGCATCATGACGCTCCGGCGAAGGTCATCACCATTGCCGAACCTATGTAGACCCGGACTAGGTGCAACGATCTCGGGAATGAGCGGTGGAGGTGGTGCAGTTGGAGTTGTCGATGGTAATGCTCTCTTGCGCCCTAACTTAGTAGGCGATTGCGATCGAGACCTTGATCGAGAATTCCGTTGCACTGGGTCTGGCTTTTCTGGGGACTGAGATCTTGACTTTGACCGAGTCATACGCATTCCGATGCCAGAAGCTGCTGCCTTTTGTGCCTTTGAAGCTGCCATTAATGATGAGGGAGTCTTGGTGACAATATCTGGGGGTGACTTGGCAGGCGATTTGAACGGCGAGCTAGAATAACTTCTAGCAGGAGAAGTAGGGTTCCTGAATGGACTACTCATATCAGCAGCTTTGGGGGCCAGCGTCCGGCCAAGCAGGCCTTGTCTATGCCGGTCAGGTGCTGACGACAGATCTATTAAAGGCTCATCGCCTAATTCTTCAGCAATCGCGTGTCTCTGAGCATTGGGCAGTATTCCACCCAGCACAGTGGTCATCTCCATACCAAAGGTCTCGTCTTCTGATGGTTGGACATAGCTCGGAGGCGCTCCACTACCTAAAATGCGGCCAACGGCTGATGTGATATCCATTCCCATAGTCATAGTATGTTCACCTTCGTCTTCTTCATCGATATCTACCATTGGCGACGATCTACGATTGAGGATGCCACCCACTGCGGTAGTCATTTCCATGTCCATGTCCATATCCATAGCCGATGTAGTATCATTATCTTGGTTTTGTATACGAGCAAGAGTATTCCGGCGTTGAGATTGGGCAGCTAGCTGTGATTCTCTGGATATAACACTTCCCATCACGGTTGTAAGTTCCATCGACATGTCTTCGTTATCGTCGAATTCGCTTTGTGCGACTGAAGCACGACGCTTGATGGCACCAAGTGCCGTTGTAAACTCCATGGTGGCTTCGTTCTGCGAATAGTCATGGTCGTCACTAGCAAGAGACTCATTCAACTGTCGAGAAAGAATGCCACCGACAGCTTGGGTGACATCCATAGTTACATCCATCATATCAGGCTGGTCGAAGATGTGCGATCCTGGTGGCTGTGACCGCAGAATTCCACCCATAGGTGTAGTCATATCCATGTCTATGTCCATGTCCATAGTTTGTGTCTGCTCCTCGGTGGACGGCGTTGCCTTTTGTGGTGCGGAGCTTGGTACAGCGGCCTTCGTTTTAGCTGCTGGCTTCTTGACCCAACCGAAAGATGGAATGATTTCTTCCTCTTCATCGTTATCAAGGCGCTGTGTAGTGGCTTGACGGGAAGCTTGACGAAGAGCCTCTTCAAGAGTATCGAATTCGTCGTGTACTGGAGATCCGAGAAGGGAGCCGACAGAAGCAGATGTCATCTCATCGACTTCGACACTCATCATGGTGCCATCATCGGCATCCGAGTCTTCCTCGCTAGAATCCTCTTCAACTTCTTCAATCAGCTCAGAATCAGAGCTTCCATAGACGGTTGAAGCCATAGTATCATCGTCGTTATTGTTCCGGGAGCTCATTTGCTGGAGTCCTGTGCTGCTCCGCCGAGACCGAGATTGAGTGGTGTCGTCGTGGGTGTGTCGGCCATTGTTCTTGGCAGCCATCGAGGCTCGACGGGAGTTTTCTGCGGGTTGCTTTGGCTGTGCAAAGTCAACTTCGTGGAAAGTATGTAGTGTAGCTTCTGCAGCGAACGAAACTCGACGGTTGGCAAGCGACTTGCGACGGGCATCTCTACGCTCACGATCTTCCCGTTCGCGCGCAGCTTTGTGCTGCTGCTCTTCAGTACGCAATGCTATCTTTGAGCCACTTGGCACCTCTGGTACATTAGACAGAGGATCGGCACCTAGGCTAAAGGCATTACTACTTCTAGACGGCTTCGCATTGCGTTTATGTGGTGGGATCTCGGGAATTGCGGGCGTTGGCTTCAGGATCGATCGTGGTGGCGGTCTAGCAGGTACGGCAAGAGACTAAGGGCAGCTCACATGTTAGTGTTTGAGATGGGCAAGTTAGCAGCTACCGGTTCAAGATCCAGAGCTAGTAGTGATTAGTTTCTTACAGCTCGGCGGTTCCCAGTGCCCTGCTTAAGGGCATCCAAGCCGCCAGGTCCGATACTCTTGCTGCGCGACTTCTTTCGGTTCGCGCCCAGATTTCCAATGTCATCAATAGTCGTATTGTCCTTGTCGGTCGACCGGCGCGTCATTGAGCCAATCGATTTGCGGGCGCGACGGGGTGCCGGCAGTGTCTCGTCGCCGGCCATAGTGTAATATAGGTTTTTTTTTTATGTGATTTGGGTGCTTTCACAGTGAAATACGCATGTGAAATATAAGGGCGGTGAAATGATGATAGTTCAGCAGCAACAACAAGGGCGCGGATTGATAACTAAGTAGTTAGGAAAACAACAGCGCAAATTGGCCGCTGGCAGATCGTCGATAGTTCAATATGAATGTGATAGCGGGGGTGTTTCCCTTGTCAAAAACGCCCATAACAATGTTACAGCTAATGTAACAACGACCAAGCAAGTTGGATAGATTGGACGGCTCGCGACTTCTTTTTCGCAGTGACGACGCGCCAGGCTTTCAAAGTGCGTGCAGAAAACCGCTAACTAAAAGCCGTTTAACTTGTTTACTTGAAATGTTGATTAGGGAACCCCGGATGATATGTCAATAATTCCCCCCAATCAGGAAACTGGGCCCACCTTTCAGTATGTACTCCAGATACTGCGCTCAATGCGAGCTACCTTCCATCGTCATGCATTGCTCCAAAGCATGAAGTAGACAGAAGCTATACGTTCATATTTTGCTACAATCTTAAGGCCAATTTCTTTGAGATTCATAGCTTTCAATGCAATTTATATAGACATACAGATCATATGGTTGGATATCTGAAAGGATTTTGTATCGAACATATTGTTATGTAGCGTTATCACAATGTCTCATGCAAGCACTTTGAGGGATTGTCGATAGTTGCCATAACCCTAACTTTTTAAGCAAACTGTTATGTCTAAGCATGGGTTATAGTACTTCACAACGCTTAGTTGTTGTTCTTTCCTATAATCAACTTTCCCTCCTACAACCCTCGGGGGGGGTACCTTTGAGTTCATGGTGCCTCCTCCTCTGTCCAAAGACGAAAAATTCCCCTTCGTCGCGGGTTTTTAAGAGCGACCAGCACATATCACCAATGTCGCTGTCCATTCCTTTTATCATTTTTGACTTCTGTCTCTCATGATGCATCGAGTTGTGAGGCCCTGAGCCCGACTTTTCCTCTCTCAAGAGATGTTCTCACCGATGACCCACCCCTTTTCACAACACCTTTTCGATCGCCGGTCTCCCGAGTCACCTTCTACAAAGCTCAGGGAGACACACTCATACTCGACGGGCAACCTCTTTGAAGGTTCCGGATGCCATCCCGTGGCGCGGGAATCTTGTCGCTGAAGCCATCACATCGACTCGATAACGCCAATCTTTTCCGCCGGACACATATTCACCTCTCACTTGAAGGTC
>RHLR01000369.1:0-22526 GCA_009806335.1 Davidsoniella australis | reverse complement strand
GATTTGATTTGATTATATTTAACGTCTACCTAAATCACTAAGATCATACGACGCCGGATTGGATACCGGACAGATATTTAAAGTCCTCCGCTCGACAATGTAGATCATACGAATGTCATTGTAAGACTATATATAGGATACTACCACCACAAATGATATGTAACCAGCCTTCATAGCTCAGTTGGCAGAGCGCGACACTAGTATGAGAAAACAGACATGTCGAGGTCAGCGGTTCAAATCCGCTTGAAGGCAGTTTTCTTTTTGGCTTTCGTAGCTTTTTGTTCATATTTTGAGCGTTTTCACGATAGTCACCGTGGGTGGTGTTCGTTATTCACAGATGGGTAGTAGATATCGGATCGTGATTCTGTAACAACTGTCGCGGTTGAAATATCTTTGTTGTTGAAAAGGGTAACAAAATAAACAATAAACTTTTTTTTAATTCATTTTTATTAAGGTGGAAATGGAGCTTTAATAACTATGTAGCACCTCAAACAAGAAACTATAAAGGTATCATTATAAATATGCAAATATATACAGAAATCAAAACACAGCATCAGAAGTTATGTTTTTAGCCTTCCAAACGCTCGTCGCACACCAGACGTACCGAGAATCTCTCCTCACCCTTCCACACCTTAGCGCCATCGTTGCAGCTAGCAACAGCCGTTCTAAGGTCACTAACCATGCCAAGAGGACCGCTGGCCAAAACAGTAGTTTCGCCCTTGATGGTTCCGGCCACAAACTCGTCTATGACCGATGAGATCACGGGTCGGCCCTTGGTCGTTGAGTAGCGGCTGTCGGTAGGTTCTGATGATGTCGACTCAGACGACGAGACTTGCTTCTCGCCCGCGGCCGGTGCGGACACAACACTGCTACCGGTGACAAACACCTTGACAGAGATCTTAGCAGAGTAGGGCTCTAGAAGAGCCTCGAGTTCTGGCTGGATCCATTCAACATCTTGTGCTCTACGAACGGCCCAGACCAGCTCAATCTTGCGGTCTTGTGAAAAGTTGTCAGTCTTAGCAATGTCGATAAGCGCAGGCAAAACATAGGCAATGCCAGTACCGCCAGCAACGCAGAGGATATTAGAGTTGGAGGTGAACGACTCAGTCACATCCTCGCCGTACGCGCCGGTCGAAATAACGGAGATTGTAGCCTGAGGGTGGTTGGACAGACGCTCTTCGATAAAGGCAGCAACATTTTTAGTCTCGCCGCCCTTAGCACGGATTACGTATGACTGCGTAACAATGCCCGAGCAACAATCTGGAGAAGGCGAAGAGATTGGGGTGAAAGGGTGAGACTGCCACCAGCCACTCTGGGGGAAGCACAAGAAGAAGTGCTCGCCAACCTTCCATGACTTCATCTTGAGCGAAAAGTCTAGACGGAAGATATCACCATTGGCTTCATCCTTCCAGTGTTTGACAGTAGCTTGCGCAGGTATGACACCCCAAGTTCCAGCTCGGTCATGAATCTGAAACGGACGGACAAATCGCAGCGCGCGATCGATAGCCCATAAGCCAATTCCAGGTACCAGGAAGCACTGCAGCTTCTTCCAGTGACCAATCAGTGCGCCAATGTACACAATAGCCAGCACGTAGTGCATTTTGCGGAAGGCCTCGTATCCAGTAACGTTGCGGATAGTCCACGGCAAGCTGAAGAACCAAATCAGGACCAGTAATGCTATACCAACGAAACCCCAGATAATGTATAGCTGGTCGGAGAATGTCTTCCAGACTGAGGGCTGAGGCTGGTACAGCCAACCCTCAACGAGACACCATCCAATAGTGTGCAAGATACTCTGTAACAAGATAAGGTAGCCTACCCAGCGGTGCAGGAAGAGGAACGAGGTGTACGGGATGCCTGTCGCATATGAGAGGAATGACTCGCGGCTAGCCAAAAGAATAGAGAGTGGCGTGAGCGCATAAGCAATAACGCCAACACGATCAGACCATGCGCCTAGTGTGCTACGGGTATTGAATGTGTCGGTAGTGTTCTTGACAGGCGTAATCCACTTTTGGTACGTCATACCAACAAACGACCAGATAGTCAGGTACGCGATCAGCAGGGCGTAGACGGCGACTTGGTAACGAGTAACATAGCCAAAGACGAACCGCAGAGGGTTGTTCGGCAACAGGTAGCGGCGCAGGTAAGCCTGGACGGTGGCCTTGACGCGGGCAACACCAGCCTTCTGGGTCTGGCGATCAGCCAGAGCAGGAAGGTAGCGGTTAAAGGCACAGCACAGTAGAATGAAAAGAAAGGTCAGCCAGATGACGCCCATGTAGATCATGCCGCGATCGTGGGCCCCGTAAACGAGGTCAAGGTAGGCACAAGAGCCGGCATCATTAGTGCAGGGAATCACACGGTCAGCGTAACCCCAATGATGCTCGACAGCAGACGCATCGTCGAAGTCTTGGATATGGCTTCCAGTCATGATAGTGTGTATATATGGTTCGGTTCGAGGACAGAAGAGATCAAGCGAAAGATAAAACGGAGGAGGTGTCGATGGCCGAGGCGATCAAATCATCATTCAGATATCCAGATCCCGAATGAAGATGAATGTGAACATCGGTTGAATATTGTAGAGCCAAGCCAACACGATCATCGATATAAGTGAGTGGCTACGACATCTTTCTTATACGACGCCGGACGAGTTGTCGAAGCACGCTACGGAATATGCTAAACAACAAAGCTCCACAAACCTTCTCATCAAGCTTCAGCGAATTCTACAAGGAACTAAGTCCCAGGAATAGAGGGTCAAAGCCCTCGAAACAATGGCTCTAGAAGAACCCTGTGAAGAAATAGAGATCAATGAAGCACGTTATGTTTTTAAAACGGCTAAATAAATGGTAAGCTCTGTTTTTTTCCCATTTGGGTGGCAACGATAATTCTGGGCCACCCAGCGCAAACTTTAATTGCAACTACTCGCATGGATTATTGAGCACAATTGAGCAAGTTTTCTTATTTGCTACGCTGCAGTAACTCGTTTCGCTATAAGTAAATGGAAAATAGAAGGAAGCCATGCCCATTCGGGACTCCACTGGAACCAACCATAGTCTAGTGATTTCCATATTTCCACTTTTTGTGTCCTACTTCTGACGCTCCTTCCGAATCGATCTACTATCCTACCGGCCCATCAACCGTAATCTTCACTCAGATTATTGTTCGTTCTGTAGCTTTCTATAGTGGAAAATCTTGGCAAACGTCTTAATGCCATGCTCCTATGCCAATATTCATTAAATTGAGCAAGTTTCTTCGACGCAGCTTTGAGACGCGTCAAGTAAGCTTCCCCTCTTAACCTGCTCAACCTGCTCAACCTGCTCAATACTAGCATTGCCAAGATATCAAGTAAAATTCAACCTATCAGTCGTACACGTCAAATGTTACCATACCGACCGCCATTACCCAAAAACTTGCTCGCTGGATCACGATGTAACTCAAACTGCTTCTAGAGGCTGTCTTTCTCGGACGAATGCAATGCAATGGAAATGTAGCCATTGGTCCAATGTCCTAGAAGTGTCACTACAGATATGTACGGACAGTAAATCTGTGTCTGTTCGAGACACAAACTGCCATGTGGACATCCAATAACGCTCTCCCTAGCTTCTATGATCTCCCCTTTCTTCTACCCTATCCTGCCGGATCGCCGCTCATAGTTGCTAATTCAAGGGTCAGGTAATTGTTTCTACAGCCAATGTATCGTGCGTCAATCATGATGAACAATCAAGTGTCACCGGTAGAAAGAACTGATGGAACACAGATGCATGTAGATCAATGTGAATGAGACTAGGTTGCCTGGATCCTAGCTGACATGTGAAGAGCAACAAAACTACATATATAACCCTGATGTACTACCTTTAACCCTAACTATCGAACTTGGAAATCACTTACACTTTTATTTCGAGAGTGTGCCTGTTATTTTGGACTAAATCTCATATAAAACCAGTGTAAATTGTCGTCGCCTGACTAACACCTTAATCTACAACTTAACTTATGTTTAAGAAGAATCAGCATCATCCTTTGAAAACAAACTGGTGACATAATGGCTTGATATAATTCTTTGTCCATTATGAATGATACAAATCCTTCTTGTTAGATGCGATGCTTTTCATGTCCGAGGCAGGTACGGTCCATGAAGGGAAGTTGCGTCGTGCTGATACTCGCGCCTTCCCTAAAACTTGTCTGACTTATGAGTAAGATCGTATGATATATTTCTCTTGATTTTATGAGTCAGCTAATTTGTTTCTCCTTCTCTCATATCTTCTTTCTCACGAAATGATCAGTCAGAATCATCGAGAATCATCGAAACAACTAACAAATTCATCACTAGACATTGAGTCTATACTATCAACATGGTCAAGAGATGTGTTGGAACTTCCGAGAGCCGCCCTGGCCTTGAAGACCAACCGCCGCCATGCTACGTCTGGCTACGATACTATGAAGCCCCCATCAACAACGTGCGGCTTTTGCGTCATCCTCATGATAATGAGCCTGAAGAGCGCATCATCCCTAGTACGTATATCTTATCCCCTATGCGACTACACTATCATCATAAGTTAGATAGTCTGAATATCTTTAGCTAATATCAATGATGGTATGAATCATAGTGCTGAAAGAAGAGATGATGAAATTTTATGAGATTTCAAAAGCCCGCGAGGCTGAATGGCTCGCGGCGACAAGTTCGTGGGAGCGTCTATTTGAACCGCTATTTCGCAGTTTTCATCCTACTCTCGCGACCGCGAAAGGCTGCTCAATTCGGCGGAACGAAAGCGGTGTATATACTTGGATTATCGAAGGAGTCCCATTTGCACCTTGGAGTAGCCACATCGGCCGTATTCAAGTCTTGATGCGCCCGTGGTGCTACATCATGCCACCAGAGTTGCGCTTGATGGATGATCCATGGGCGTATGAGTCGCGATTCAATCCCCAGGACCTGCTGCATAGCGACGATGTCAACTCACTGCGCATCGCATTTCCAAACTCCGTTGGAGTACACATTATGCTTTGTGGACTTGCTGTTGTCCAATACCGTACTTATGAGCATATCAAAGAGGATTGGAACTATGGCGTACCACATCATTTCCGTGGAATGGTCGTGACATTCAATGTGCTTAGCATAAGACCGTCCACTGGCCAGGACCGGAAATATATGGATAAAAACAATGTGGCCATCGGTTTGCGTCTGAAAATGTCTGACGGTCGTCATGTCATCACCACTTGTTCTAGTGAACTGGTCCGAACTAGGGTATTGACTCCAGAAAAACCTAAACGAAAGTCCTTATTCGAGAAACTTCAATCGTACTGGACCCCACGTTTTACCTTAGAAGATGATATGCCGTTGGTGAGCTTATCTTCTGGAAGTAAAGGGCAATTATTTAAATGCTTTGATAACCTTTTCCAAGGCCAATTCCCGAACGGATTTCGACACGGCATATCCTTTATCAAGCCTATCAATAATTGCTCCTTACCCAACGTTGCGCGTCTGGATCAGTATCCCCAAATGGAACAATTCAGTAGCATTCTACACGCCCTTCGCACAGGTCACATATTTGTCGCCGGCAGTAGTATTCATTCACGAACCGTAGGCGCCAATGCGGGAATGTTAGTGCCCGAAATGGGCAATGCAGCCGTACAAGGCACCCAATATTATTGGGGTGATAAAGACTATCAGCAGCGTGTCTGCCTACCGGGCGAGCCACCGCCATATTCAACGGCTTTGCTGTGGACATTATCACACGAGGGTCAAGAGTATGCAAACCCCAATAAAGGCAAATCAGGTGTCATTGTTTGCCAAGGAAATGCTACCGCGAAGGAGGTCAACATAGTAGTGATGAAGAATTTTGAAGTTGACTAGCCGTCAATTGATAACACAAACATCACACTACATGGAGGATTCGAGTTGCCGAATGAGCTGAAGAAGGCGGAGATTGTGATGTTACGAAACGGCGAAGTACAGGAGACAAACCATGGTTGGGAACAGACGAAACTTGAGGAAAAAGGATCTTCCAGTTGTAGCACAGCTATAGATAGTCAGAAGAGGGCTTTTGGTTGGTGGCCGTTCACCTCATCAACAAAGGCTTAGATAGATAGAAAATGATTATGAACACAAGCGAAGAGATATATTGTCAAGAAGCTTGTACGTTACGATGCTAGCTCGCATATGACAAAGCATGATCGGAAGCTTTCATGTGTATGTTCAATGCGCTATGTGTAACTGTCTGGTCAGAGGCTTTGAGAACGGGGTCGGAAGCTTTAAGAACGGGATCGGAAGCTTTAAGATGGGTTTTTCCGTAACCTCAATATAAGGTTTAAGCCTTAGGATTACTAACCAATCGCGCCCTATCGGTACTTGGCATTGCTTGGTAATCTTGAAATTGAAAAAAAAAAGCTTCGGAGGATATAAGAATAAGAATGTCTTATATGTTGATAAATAAATGATGAATATATTAGTGGAAGCTCTTATATAACATGACGATAGACGACAATAAAGTTCCCTTTTTTCTTTTCTTTTCTATACCCTCATTATCTTCATTATTTTTATCACCTCTTACATAAGAATTCTCTAATCCTCTTATACATTATCTTCAACATAAACTTTTGTTCCAGATCTAGAGTTCATCATCAACTATCACGTGACTTTCAAATTTTCGAAACATTACAACATCATAGTCACTTGATTCTTTCTTTTTTTCCCTTCTTGTATCAAACCATTACTCTATATCACATCAAATACTCGCATAAGCCACCATGTCTAACACCATGTTTGCCTGGCAATTCACTGGGGCCCGTAAAGTTGGCATTGTTGAGGCCCTGAAGTTCGACGAAAACGTTCCCATCCCTAGTCTGCCTTCTAGCCCTTCTACACGCATTAAAGTCCTGCGTATGGCTCTGAATCCGATAGACTACAAGGCCGCAGAAGGTCCCCTATCGCTACTCTCTGGTGTGAAGACCCCGGGCTTTGACTGTGTCGGCCGCGTCGTTGAGACGCAAGATCCACTGCTAGCCGTTGGTGACCTCGTCGTAGCTTCCCAAGACATTGTATCCGGCAGCTGCGGTGTAGCTGCCGAGTACGCCATCGTCAGTGGCAAGAGCCTCATATCCAAGGTTGATGAGGCCGGCATCAGGTCTCTGGATGAATTGGCCACCTTGGGTATTGCTAGTGGTACGGCGATAGTCTCCCTAGCTGACGTGCCACCCAAAAGCAAAGTATTCATCAACGGCTCTAGCGGTGGAACAGGTGTCTGGGCTGTACAAGTTGCTAAGGCGGCAGGCCATGAAGTTGTGGCTACGTGCTCAGCTCGCAATGTCGAGACGGTGAAGAAATTGGGCGCCGACGAGGTCATTGATTACACGGCACAGAATGTCATTGAGGCGCTCAAGGCAAATGTAGCACGGACTGGACGTTCTTTCGACCGGGTTGTTGACAACGTCGGCTCTGATACGAGCCTGTACTATCAATCGCACGAATATACGACCCCAGATGCTAAATTCGTGTTTGTTGGTGCCTTGACGACATTCAAATTCGTATTATCAGCACTAAAGATTCATTTTCTTCCGGCATTCCTTGGAGGCGGTCTCCGAAAGCCTGTCCGACAACTGAGCTCTGGCGGCGTAAAAGAGCTTCAGACCGGCCTTGATTTTATTCTACAAAGCAAAGTCTCGGTGCCGATGCAGAAGTTCCAGCTATCAGAGCTTCCAAAGGCCTATGAACTAGCCAAGACAGGTCGTACAGTTGGAAAGATCATTGTTCACGTGAGTGATTAGAAGTAGAAGTAGTAGAAGCTTTAGCTTGTGTTTGTAGCAGCCGTTTAATCATATAATATTCTCGTTCTATCCCGATAATTCTAAACATTGGATACACTAATAAATAACCGAAATACTCGGTATCTAACCCTTGAGCACATTCTCAACCACCATAATCTCGTCAAACCCTGATGCTATCGACTCCATCTTAGCCTCTGCTGGCAGTATACACGGCAATCTTGGCGTGGAACTGAATCCAAAGAGCTTTCCTAGACTAATTTTGACGCCTACAAAGCCCGTCTGGATCGCTACCCAATCTGCCCGAGCAAGCTTTGCCTGCAACACACGAGCCTCGGCATATTTCTCAGCCTCAGCTAACTTAATGAGCTCGACGCATGCTCTTGGGCAGATGTTAGCGAGACCGCTAATCGTACCGCTTCCACCCACAATGTGTCCCTGTAGGATGAGATCGGCGCTACCACCGCCGGTGAAGAAACCCTTGGGTGCAGCAGCCGCGATACGGGCGAGCTTTCCCGTATTTCCGCACGTCAATTTCACGCCAACCACATTTGGATGCTGCGCAATAGCTAGAATTATATCGCTAGAAAGATCACGTCCTGATGAGCGCCTGGATAGTTGTATACTATCAGAGGAATAGGACTCCTGTCAGCCACGTGAGCAAAGTGAGCAATCACCGCAGCATCGTCGACAAGACTGTTGTAGTAGCTAGGCGGTAGCACCAAGGCATGCGTGGCTCCAGCAGTCGCTGCCTGCTTGCACAAAATAAGAGCCTCGCGTGTGCTGTGGGCGCCACAGCCGGCAATAAGTGGCACGTGACGACTAGAGACTTTAGTGTTGATCACGGCGCGGCGGCGGCGATGATGTCGATCCGTTCCTGCTGCGATAGATGGACGGCTTCACCGTTGGATCCATGGACAACGATGCCAGCAACGCCTGCGGCAAGCAGATTGGCGATGTGAGTATCTTGGGCAGCGGCATCAACCTCGTCGCTAGGCGTGAAGAAGGTGACGGTTGGCACATAGACGCCATTGGGTAGACGCAACTGCTCGCTCTTAGGGGTGCCTGAAGATGACATATTGAAATTAATGGTTCAGTGATGAATAGATCGTGTAGCTTCAAAAATAAAGCTAGTAATACAAAATATGATATAGAAGGGAAGGACAATCGAAAAGAAAACAAGAAAATGCAGCAAGTCGAAACGCTTCACGTAAGTGATGTTATTGCCCGATTCGGATCGCGGATGGGAAGACAAAGGAAGAAACTGCCTTTTTCTAGAAATCTCTCCACACTGAACAACGTCCCTTCTCCATCTCTTTATACTTTGTTACGAGCTTCAAACAACTTGGCTTGACCACAGATCTCCAGGCTATACTGATACTATGTATAGCTTGGTCCAGCTATCCTAGTGGCGCTCTACCCTGCCTGAAACAGGTCACATGGCCTCGTTTCGGTTCTTATGTGCTGGGCCGGTGTTTTTCTTGTTATCTCAACTACACTATACTTCGTCGATATATCAGATTTGCTATATTAAGAGGGTCGGGTCGGCGTCGGACTAAGATACCCGCTAGCATTCTTATCTCCCTTTTTTCCCCATTATACTCTTTTGCTCTTGTTTTCTCTTGATTTCTGTCCCTCCTAGAACATCTTGGTTCCTACTATTAAGCCTAGCGTGGGGGTACAGAATCTCTCTATGGCTAATATATCGCCAGTGCATACAAATACATATATGTGGTAGCCAACCGTCTCCTTCTTCCAACTTGGGAACCCGTAACCGAAGGTGGATGGGCCGATCGCCTCGCCGGGAGGCAAGTGCCTCATGGCAACACGCAGGCCAGTCAGCTTAGTTGGCGGCCAATATACAGCACATATATACCATATATCACTACCAGGCCAGCCAATTGGGAAGCCTGTTAGGTCGGTACATTCGCCGTGGGGATGCAGGCGCCTACGTCCAGCTCTTGATCTGCAATCCTACCGTGGGATGTCTTTTGCATTTCTAGTTTATGAGAGTCTCAGGAATCTATTGTTGTTGGACTTGTAGCATTCAATAAAAGGTGTTTCTCGATGAAAGGCCCATCTTTTCTTCCATTCTTCCACCCCCCCCCCCCCCCTTGAGAATTTGGAAAAAAAAAAAAACCTAGGCACGCTACTCGAATAATTCGCTGACGTCACACCCAAGACGAAGCTACCCCCCTCCATCTTACTACCAATTCCCGTACTCCAACCCCAGATTTTATCATTTCCTGTTTGTCTACATATGCTACTAGTTGTTCTACTGTGTGTGTGTGCATGCACGCCCTTCCTTTTCCCCAGGCCACTTAGACCAGCTACTTTGTCTGGTGACTTGAAAGGCAAGCGCTAGGGGGCGCAACACATTGTTTGTATCACAGCCCATTCCCCTTGCTGAAGAGAAGACCGTTGATCTGAGCTTTTGCTTTTTGCTTTCTCTCTCCTCTTGGTTAGCACAATACAGCTATTGGAGAAGGGTAGAAATATCGGAGACCATAAAGCATCTGAGACGATGTCCCCCCACGTCAGGCAGGGATCGTGGCCCTATTTGAATTCTTGCCGTTTGAACTTGGTAACTGGGAAACCGGAACTCGAATATAGACGGGCTCCTAAAGTATTAACCGACCAAACAACAAATAGATACTTGGCCATGGTTATGCCAGTTGTTCATAGATCATACCAGAAGTCCGCTGTTTATAATCTTCCAATAGAAGCCTCATGCCGCCCTTATCGCTGTTCATCTTACCTGTCTCTTGAATACGACAAGTTATATCTACATATATATGACCCACTCATATAAAGCGATACATTTTGTCCGTGCTCGTTCTTGAGACTATTATTATTTCTGACCCCCATTTAGAATCTCTCTCTGGATAGTCTCCCATTACAGGCTCCCCTTTTTCGACAATAACTCCATCCACGACTAACGGCGTCAACGTTGCATCGCATCTCTAGATTTATTCCTATACGTCTAGTACTAATTCCGTCTTCCTCTTTTCTCCGCTTAAATCAGCTTCAATGCAAGATTAGTCTTCCTCTCCATCTCCATAACGCCTTTCTATGTAAGGGATTTGATGTACTATTGTGTACAGAGGAAGCAGACTCCCTTTTAAGTTTTTTTGGCTGAGTCAACCAAGCCGCAGTGTTAGATGTCCATGCTAGGCTCGCTTTTTTTTTTCATTTTCCGCATCTCAGGATACTAGTTCTATCGACTATTCTCTTATGGCCTGTCTATTTACCGCTTTGTTCTTCTTCACATAGTTAAGCGGCACAGTGACCCTCGGTTTGCTAGGTCATAGCCCTGGCTCTCAGTCTTGCTCCTAGCCATTTAAACATTTTTAAGCCTGTGTTACCGACATGGAAACGAAGCGATAAATGAAATAATAATCACAAAAAGAAAAGTTTGACATGGCACATGACCTACTCACGAGATCATGACGAGGGTGCACAAAGACCTTTGTATGTATGCTAAGTCAGAAAATATGTTTATTTATGTGTTTGTGCGTTTGGTCGCATTTAGTTTTGAGTGTTACTGGCTGACATATGTACATGATCACCCTCAGTATTTAACGATTAGTCGATATTATCTACGTGAAATACCGTCTTCTATATCAACTTTGCCGGTAACTGCCGGTCTTACGGCAAACTAGAGATACATAAAATACATTTATGTATCTCTAGTTCTAGCTCCGGCAACATGTTATATACCAAAACCCATTCACAAACCAGTGTGCTAACAATATCGAATAAGCGTTTGCAACTTGGACACACCACAATACATTTAAGTGTGGGTGGAGTAGTACTGTTATTGTACTCACTAGAGCGTTTTCCCTACGACATGTCGTAATGAGATGAGTATCCTTTGTGTCATATGAAAATAATTATGTGGTGAATGATCATATATATACTTGCATAGTCTTAAAAAAAAAGTCTCTACACGATGACAAATGCAGTTAGGGTTAACAGATGGAAGTAGATCATCTGGTTGGTCTAACCCTTGACCCACTTAAAGCTTCACTAACACGACGAAACCAGTTTGCGGCTAAAATTATATAGCAAAACCATGCCTGGAGTAGCTGATTTATTAAGAGTTAAATGGATTAAGATGTTGGCATTTACGGATTCAGCTAAGTTAAAATTGACGGTTCCGAGTATGGAATGCATTCAAGCCGAGAAAGAAAGTTTAAACAAGCGCAAAAGCTGTCAAAATAACGATGATCCTTGAGTAGAGAAACTCATTCTATACAACTATGTAGTTATACAGTGAGCCTTGACCGCAACGCTGCATAACGTAAAGAGGGTTCTAATGCAACCTAGTAAGTTCCCCCTCTCCTCGAAAATATATAAGCCAATCGCCAGTGTCTGAATGCACGGAGGCTTCGGACAACCGTAGAGCATGGCCGCCATATGCGAAATATGCAGCCAAAACACATCATTAGCAGCGTTCTCTGCACGTAGAAGGGGCCATCACAGACAGCATGGTTCCGGAGTCCGGCCCATGCAAATCGAGCGTATATAAAAAGAGTGCACAAGAACCATGACCAAGTTAGTGCTAACTTGCGTTTCTCTTAGAAGCATCTTATTTCTTAACTCTCAGATGAGCGAGTGGTAGCCAGCATGCATGTATTGCGGGCTTTGACTGTGCTGTTGACAGCGGTGCCACTGTGCCAGGCCACATGCTACAAACTCTGGTGTTCGCCATCTTCGTTTGATATCGATATCGCCTCAAACCCAGAATGGATGGCCGCGCTGCCAGACAAACGAATCTGACTGCTCTTTCGATCCCCGGAACCCACGACACCATGACGTACGATGTCGAGGACATCGTATATCAGTGCAACAACCATAATCTGTCGACACAACTTCAGGCCGGCCTGCGCTACTTCGACATCCGCGGCGTGCTAGTCAACAACGCGATTGAGATATACCACAGCACTGTATACACCGGGTATAGCCTAGATTTCGTACTGAAGACCTTCTTTGCCTACCTGGACGAATATCCTAGCGAAACTATTGTTATGCGCCTTAAGAACGAGGCTGCCGCTATCGACTCAACCATTTCCTTCGAGGACTCATGGAAGACGTATCTATACGACAACGCTGCCACCAGCGCCGGAATGACCCAGCACCTCTACCAGCCGGTCAACCAATTATACGTCCCTATGCCGACGATCGGGGACCTGCGCGGCAAGATATTTTTGCTGCAGAACTTCGAGTCTACGCCCGCCTGGAAATACGGCGTGGGGTGGGAAACCGACGCTATGGTGGTCGAGGACCTGTGGTGGATGGATAACATCACATCACTAGCTGAAAAATGGACGGCTATCCACGATAATCTCGAGGCAGCGGCGTCCGATGCTAGTCTCGCTGATGGCAAGATGTACCTGTCGCATCTGAGCGCATCGGTCGGCGTACTTCCGATCACAGCGGCGGCCGGAGACGATATATGGAATGCATCGGGTATCAATGATCGGACAGCTGAGTACCTAGAGACTCAATTTGGTCGAACAGGCGTGGTGATCATCGATTTCCCCGGCAAGAGACTGATAGAAGATGTGATACAGCGCAATCAAAACTTGCTAGACAGCAAGAGATTCTAGGGAGACTACAGTCTGCGGAAGAAACACGTGCTGATAGTTGAATTCTCGTCCCATCCATAACATAATCAACACAAGCTAGTGGCATTACTATAGCTTGTAGTTGTACTGCTAATATGATTGAAATGCTGTACTGCTACGTGTGTCTTTATGCCGGCTGCATGACTTGGTTGTCTTTCTGTCCTCGCCTAACTCTTCCCATTGGCGGCTTGTGTTGGTGCATGTCTCTTCCTGCAACAGCCCCTGAACTGCTGTGCTCGAACCAAGATGTAGTGCCATGTGTTCATGCAGCAAACATCTTCAGCTACCCTACTGGCCATTGGCTCAAAGTCTTTCTTGGCTAACTTGATGCAGCTCGCCATCATGCACACAAGCCATCTAACTTTTTACTCGTCTTTGTTTTTGCCTCCGTGTGTAGCGTTGCCGTGTCGATGATTATTAGCATGCAAGCATAAATCTCGAGGAATGAATGAATGTTGTGCTAGATGTGACCCTGGGGGAAGGATTACTTCGAGTCTTAGGAGACCTAGCAGATCTTCATGTTGATCGTTTTAATCCTGGATACTGCACACAAAAGGTCTCAGCGGGGTCTTCTCTAATGCTCAATGTGATTGATAGTGGCATCGCTAGTTGTGTAGTTCAAATTCCAAGGCATGTTTTTGGAGTTTGACAGCAGACGCCAACCAGGCATGAAACGAGCCGTTTATATTGCTGGCAGTGGTAGAATACTTGGTTTAAAATACAATAATATCATGGGCTTCCTAGAATATAGCTCATTGATGTTTCTTTGTATAAGAAGTCAGCGATAGCAAGAGTGGCTTCTTTTCTTTTCTCTCGAACAACGAGAAAACGTTTCTTTTTCTATCTTCCTACAATTCTCAAGGAATGCGTATAAGGGCTTATTTTCTCATTTACGGAGTTAGATAGTAGCCAAATGCATTTCTCTTGGGCTTCCTTTCGCAGAATAGGGCTTGTCGTCCTGACTGCCAATCTTTCAACCGCCACTGCCCAGTCAACAACTAGAAGCCCAAGGGCGGCATCTAGTCAAGATGACTTGGTACCAGGAGCTTATTTTATAGAGTTTCACCCTTCGTCACCCCCATCGCTGATCTCACGCGCCGAGCACGCCTCGTTTGCACATAAAATTAAGCGTGACATTGGCGTGTCTCTTTCGATCCGCCATTCATTCGACCTAGACAGTGGCCACTCTCTGTTTTCAGGCGTCTCGGTAAACATCGATACCAAAGATGACGTCCTAAAGATTCGAGACTTGCCAGACGTCAAGCGAGTATTTCCTGTGCGGCGAATCTCACGACCCGGAATCCTGGGCGCCGAATACTCCAATCCAGAATGGATTAAACAGCAACAAGAACAGCAAAGCGCTGGCGATAGCGCTGTGGCCGAATGGGACACAATACTTCAACTTGATACGCAAGGCCGGGAGGTGACACTTGATCAAGCAACACAGAATTCGTCAGCTATTGACTGGAACTGGGTACACGCCATGACAGGCGTCGACCAAGTTCACGAAAAGGGAGTCTTCGGCAAAGATGTGAAAATTGCTGTCATCGACACCGGAGTTGACTATACACATCCCGCTTTGGGTGGCTGCTTTGGTGAGGGTTGTAAGGTTGTCTTCGGATATGACTTTGTTGGCGATGACTACGGTAATACATCGTTCACACCACAGCCCAAGGCAGACCCTCTCACTACGTGCTATAGCGGCTTTCACGGCACACATGTCTCTGGATCTATCATCATGGAAGTTGGCCAGAACTCGTCAGTATTCCAAGGGCTAACGGGCGTTGCACCCAAAGCAAAGCTGGGCATGTATCGTGTGTTTGGCTGTATCGGTTCAGGCTCTGACGATGTCATCTTGGCGGCTATGGCCCGGGCTGCGGATGATGGAGCTGATGTCATCAGTATGTCACTAGGCGAATACGCACCATACGGCGATTACTTCGATAGTCCGTTTCCCAGCGCTGTATCGGCACTAAAGGAGAAAGGCGTAGCTGTCGTGGCCGCAGCTGGGAATAACGGGGCCTTTACTCCGTTCAACCTTGAGATGCCTGGCATTGCAGATGCTGCGTTATCTGTTGCTTCGGTTGAAAGCAGCCACTTTGCGACATACTCGCTCAAGTATTCAGACGGTGCTACGGCCCAGTATGGCGCCATGTATCCTTTCGCCAAGGGAAACTACAAGGTCGTGATGCTAAGTGCTCGCCAGGGTCGGCCATACGGCGCGTTTGGCTGTACAGCCCAGGACTATCCATCAGCCAGTAATCTGAGCGGTGACATATCTGATTATATTGCCATTGTAAAAAGTGGCTTTTGCACCTTGACTAATACACAGTCTGCCGCCGCCAGTGTAGGCTTCCAGCATGTCGTTGCTTATCCCGATCCAGACGACCATAGTGTCTTCCTAGAAGGCTATGGAGTGCCTACACCTGCAATCACAGCCAACAACACTGTATATAACTTTGGCACTCTCAACAGAGCTGATGGTCTTGATTTGGTGAAGCGATACAATGCAACGACGAACATGACACTCTCCATTGAAGACTATACCCCAACGATCGCATATCAGCCCGGTGGTGGCAAACCCAATAACTTTAGCTGTGTTGGTAAGCGGATGATTCTCAAAGAAAAAAATTGATGGAAAACTAACCATGTCGTAATAGGCCCAACATTAGACTTCAAACTGAAACCACAAGTGGCAGGGCCAGGAGGCATGATTCTCTCCACCTTCCCGCTTTCTGGCGATGGTCGAGGCTTCGGTATCATCAGTGGCACCTCAATGTCGACGCCGTATATCAGCGGTGTTTATGCCCTGATCAAGGAGCAGAACCCGGATCTAACAATCGATGAGATCTTTGACCTTATCAAAAGCACAGCAACGCCTATGAAGATGTTCAACTATGACGACGTTTCTCCGGCGGCACAACAAGGCGGTGGGTTTGTTAATGCTGCAGCTGCTGTATTCTCTCAGAGTCTCGTCAGCCCAGCTGAGATCAACATGCCTTCAACAAGCCAGCTAAACGGCTCGACTACACAGTTCACTATATCGAATTCCGGCAATGGTGATGCGACGTATTCTTTTGTCAACTTTCCTGCTGCTGGGATGGCTATGTTCCCGGAGGCCTACAACTGGCCTGGAACTGCGGGTTTTGAAGATACCCGTTTTCAGTACTTGGAGGCGTTGTCGTTTAATGCGGAGCTCGAGTTCTTCTGTTCCTATGGTGTATCTTGCTCGAAAGTCACTATAGGTGCTGGAGAGTCAGCAAATATCTCAGTCAAAGTTACCGTCGATGAACAGCCAGAGCGCACTATTCCGGTGTATTCGGGCTATATCAACATCTCATCGACACTAGGTGATGAGTTCACGATCCCTTATCTAGGCCCAGCATATGACTATGCTCACGCCGAGTTATTTGGCGATGTCATTCCGACTGAAGCCGATCGAGCCAATGTATTCAACAGCAAGCGTTCCATCTTCACGCTGCCCCAGGTATACATCACCGGCACACGCTTGGATATTGGGCAATACCACCAGTTCACATACAACGGCAGCGACATGCCCGCCATTATCACTAGTACTGTGCAGCCGTTGCGGTGGTTCCGTATCGATGTCGTCCGCTGGAACACCAGCATAGAGCCGACCTATTACGGCTATGCAGTCAATGGCACTGGCCAGCACCTGAACCTCACGAATCCCGCTATGCCAGATAACGGTACGGTGGGCGCAGGTCCCGTGATTGGCAGGATGTACGCTGAAAACGGCCCGATGCCAAAATTTGGTCTTAACTCGCAGCTAGGATCCTCACTCAAGGGTATTGATAGCAACTATAAAATAGGACTACTCAAAGGCTCATATCGTATCATCCAGCAGGTTCTGCGCTTTGGCTTGGATGAAAATGATGCTGCGAACTGGGAAACTTGGCTCGGCTCTGTGATGGACATTCCACGTGACATTACTGTTGTCTAGACAAACGAAGACCAAATACTGGATAAGTAATATAGACGTAGCACAAAATAACACAGCCATGACTAAGCAATAGGGTTGCTCTGCCCACTCTATATTTGATCATGATTACATACATGCCTTGATATATACTTTTTAATCTTGACATATAAACAGGGCCTAGCTTGAAACTAGGCTGATATAAGGATGTGTTTTCCTTGTCTTGAACACTCAAATTTTCTATTGTCAGCTTCTACAGCATAGAAACCGAAAACAGCATAAGATGAAGTCTAGGCATCTAAACACAAGCAACATACATCAAACATTTACGTCACTAACCTGCTATTACATTGACAGTCTTGATTAGTAGCAATCTGAGTAAAGATGAAGATGGAACGTAGAGAGGAGAATACGAATACATGGTATATGACTACTAAGCTTTCCCCAGAGCCTTTAAATTCCCACATTGGCCATCTGTACTACAGTACTACACACAGACTGATGCACCACACCACAAAGGCGTCTGCTAACCACGATGTATCCTATGCCATCAACTGATTCAACGCCTGCAAGTCGGTCCGTTGCTACTGTGCAGGATGCTGAAAAGTCACGCAGCCCAGTATCACGGCCCCCTCCTCTCTACTCCTCCTTCGGAGTCTCCTACACTCCACTGCCCGACCAGACAGACGAACTGACAGGATGCCGCCGAGTGATCATCAGTGAACTTCCGCGTAATGCCCATCTATCTCGGGTTCTCGATCGTGTCTGGGGCGGCCGCGTTGTCTCAGCTGCTATCGTCAATACACCTTGCAAGCGCGATCTAAGCGGAAGTCCTGCACTACGCACCAAGTCTGCCATTATCGAGTTCGCCAAGCCTGAACATGCGGAGAACTTTGTTCACCAGGTCGGCTTTTCCCATCACATTGGCTACAGAATCCAGGGCACACGGCCAAAAGATCCGGTCAAGGCCCAGATAGCAAGAGCAAATGCCCAACAGGAGGATGACGAGATATGCTTCCATGTAGCCCTTGCCGGATCGGTCTCCTACCCGATGCCAATAGCTACACGATCACATATCAAACAGGGCCACACTCGCCATATCCACGCTCTCAACTTCAACCCAGCATTCATCATGCCTTTCCTGATAGAAGCCAGTCTACATCACCCTATGCTATCCTCCCAGCTGATCAGTCTCAGACTCGACGACAACGGTACTTTGATTCTCCAGTTCGCCACTCTTGACCGTGCTGCGCAAGTCTATGCCATTCTAGCCACTTCTTCCCGGTACGGCTACTGTGGCTTTGCTGCTGGATATGACGGTGGATCGCCATTGACCGTCCCTACTACCAACGAGACCAATTCACCCGACTATGACGATAGCACATTCCAGCAACGCGGTGTGCTGCTCTACTGGGCACGTGATCCATGTGAACGTCGGGCAATCTCCGATCGTTCATGTCGTTACGGTCCCATCACGCAAGACCCAGTCGAGAGAGCATTCATGCAACGTTTCCGCGCTATCATCAAAAAGGCATATGACCGAAACGAAGACATTCAAATGACAGGTGCTATTTGTTCTCCAAATTATATTCAATCAGAGCTCCACCCGTTACTCATGTCAAGCTCACAACAGTCTGCCTTTGAAGGGGAGCAAATACCCGCTGCTGGTGAGTTGGATGATGAAGAAGAAGACTTGATTTCGTTTGAGTCTCCAGCTCCATCTTCACGCCCGTTTGGAATGGGATATCCCACCGCGTACCAATCGACTCCCGAAGTGCCAAGAGTGCCTCAACAATCGCCAGCTGATTGGATCGCCGAGAACAAAGGCTACTGGACTGAGCTAGAGACGCTTTACAAAGACTCTCCCTTTCTACGCAACGTGATCGATCTCTATTGCGAGGCCGAGGGACTGCCGTCGCCGCGACCTTCGGGCTTTGAAGCAGTGTTTGGGAATATTGAGTACAAGGACTCGTGGGACGATAATGATCAAGTCGAAGAGAAGAAACAGGGTGACAGCAAGAAGAATGAACAGGAGGAGGAAGTAGAAGAAGAGCTCTAGCTTTGGCACGGTCAATGCTATCTAGTTTTTGAAGTCGATGTTGTTTATTTGCATGTATGCCTTTCATAGCTCGGGGTATTTCGCAAGTAGTAATGCTACACTAATAGATAAGAAATAGAAAATTTAAAAAAAAAAAGCAAAGCAACAACAGAAAACTGACGCCGCGACACGATTACTCCGTGGGAATTTGATCCGCTCTATATCCAATGACCACCGTTGAAAACAAAAAGAAAAGAGCCTCTTCATACTCAAAGGCACATCTCCCCCTCAAACATAGGAAAGCTTGTAGCCGTTCGATAACCTGGCGTAAATCATCGTCGTGTTCGACGATATCATTGTACGCGTGGTTACTATCGTCAAGTTCCCCTCCACCCAAGGCTGCCCTAGCGCGCTATCAGAACAGACCATCATGCCTTTTTGCGTCGAATAATTTTGAAGGCGCCTATTCTAAGAGCCTCTTCGGAGTTCTTTGAAAGATAGTCGTCCATCAACAGCTTGCCGATATTTTCGAATGGCTCCCACGTGCATTGTTGATCTGGCGGCCACTCTCCAGCCCAATATACGTGAAATAGCAGTTGACCGTGTTCAACCTTCATGCCCTGGATTCGCTCGACTATGTATTCGTCTTCGCTTAGCTCCTTTTCATCTTCTTCCAAGTTATCATCTTCCTTGTGGTCGACGTGAATATCATCCACTACTCCTAAGGGGTCTGGCTGATAGTCGGCTGGTTTTGCTTCGTGTCCGTTAGTCTGAAACTGCGTATTGCTAGCCATGGCGAGCCCAGTGCCAGACTTGATGTTAGAATTGTCTTTAAACATGGAATTAGAGCGTTCTTTGTCTCTAGATAAATACAAAGATGTGGAAAGTGTAGCTGGAACCGACGATCCGCTAATGACTATATCTTGTTTTTCTTCGTCGCTGTCTTTTCGTAGTTCTACTTCTTCCTCTCCCTCATCTTCTTTATCTCCTTCATCTTCCGACAAAGTAGGGAATTTGTAGATATACGAGATGTTTCTACCCCACCGTTGATTCCGTCGTAATGTCAGGTCCACCGGTGTGTCGGATTCTAGTTCGGATTGTATACTCGTTGGTTTAGGTTTAGAGCCTTTGTGCCTTCCGCCTAGCTTCTTATATCTATGTATGACTTCAGTATCGATGTCGTCTATGTCGAGGTCTGTCAATTCGAGGCTCTGTTGGGCCGATTCGCTTTCAGCCGATTCTAGCGATGATCCTCTGGTATATTCCATATCCTGTAAACTGCGCTTTCTAGGTGTGGAGAGAGATACAATGATATCGGGATACGTTGTTGGCATTTCTGGCGACATGGCTTCTTGTCCAGAGGCAGAAATTGAAGCGGTATCGATAGCAGCTGCAGAGGGTTTATGTACCACCTTTGCCTTCTTGGCTGCTCTAGGGGCCCTCTTTGCCAGTTTCTTTGCTTTTTGGGTCTGCTTGCGCTTCTCATGTCTCTCTTGCTTAGCGAGTCTCTTACGCAGCCATTCTTGGTGTTCGCTGGTAGGTCGGCCTGGCGCATAGCTATTTTTCGTCTTGTCTGCATGGGGATCTGGGATTTCGCCTGCCTGTATTCTGCGCCGAGTCTCTTTGGCATGGAGCCACTCGTTATATTCGAATTCTTCTAAGGCGCGCGGAGAAACATATTCCAGTACGCGGCGGGCGTTGACTGTGATGCGCGCCTTGGACATGTCGCGAAAGCCAATCAGCCAAGCAATGTAGTTTGGCTTTGGTTTGCCATCGTCGGCTAGGTCGTTGGGCATAAAGACTTTGCCTACTATGTACGCCTTCGAGTCGTCGGGGAGCATCAGCGTAGCGTCTCTAGACGGCGGGCCAGATCCTCGTTGGTACGGTTGTGAGAAGGCCTCGGGGGCCATCTTCCTCGTCTCCTCCGCCAGCTCCGCTTCCTGCGTATGTACGCCAGTCGGAGCTATGCTCTCGGGATATATTCTGGGCTTCGGTGTAACAGGTTGGAGTAGTATTGGCGCAGATGCTGGAGTTGGAGTTGGGGTTTGGTTTGGTGTTTGTATGGGTGTTGGTGCCGTTTCTGGTGTTGGAGCTGCTCCTAGATTTAGTGTCGGAGTTGGTGTTGAAACTAATGCTGGAATTGGTAGAGTTGGCGCCCAGGACAGGGGCAGGAAGGTCAATTTAGCTATGTCGGCATGTCCGACGTTACCAGACTCTGCAGAACTCGATACCGGTTGTCGCGGTGGCTTCGGGTTTTCTATGGTCGGCGTTTGTGAAGCTGATATTGTCGGAATTTGTCTTTGTGTCTTGGGGGTCGTTAGTGATTTTGTTCGCATGTGCCGTTTCCCTGGAGCTTTGTTTCGTCGTGGTAATGTTGAGACTAGACTCCGAGTTGGACTAGTGGTAGGTGTTGATGTAAGATAAGAAGGTCTTAATGGGCCTAATACTGCTGGTAGATCTGCAAATGCGTTGCCTGCTGAACACATCGTATAAGGTATACATTAATACTAATAAATTGCAGTTCATTAGATTGTTGCACATTAATGAATGCCTAGGGGAAAGGTTTCCACTAGGTCTTTCTTTCTTTCTCTTGTGAGGTACCATACTTTTTTTGTGGGGCATACGCCGTGAGAGCTGGTAACCCTAACATATATCTCAAACCCTGTTCTAGTTGGTCAGTGAGTGCTTGTGCATATGTATATCTGTATGCACAACCTTCCCTCCTACAACCCTCGGGGGGGTAGAGGATCTAGGCGAGCGACTATCGTCGACATCTATTTTAAATAGCCCGGCACCTATAGAGACTCCTACAAGCACAGGGCCTAGTACCTTTGAGTTCATGGTGCCTCCTCCTCTGTCCAAAGACGAAAATTTCCCCTCGTCGTGGGTTTTTAAGAGCGATCAGCACATATCACCAATGTCGCTGTACATTCTCTCGCATCTATTAATTTATTTCATGATGCACCGTTTTGTGAGGCCTTGAGCCCTTTTTTTCCCTCTCGAGAGATGTTCTCGCCAACGACCGCCCACCCCCTTTTCTCTACACTTTTGGCCATCGCTGGTCTCCCGAGCCTCATCTCCGCTGCTCAGAGATTCACACTCACACTCGGAGGGCAACACTTTGAAGGTTCCAGTTGCCCGACATTTCTGGCTCTTCTTTTGT
>RHLR01000368.1:0-22561 GCA_009806335.1 Davidsoniella australis | reverse complement strand
TTGCAGTGCAGTTTGGCTTATCGTGACCAACCACACTTAACAAAAATTCACAAACAAAATGGAAAAGAATTCAGGGTTACGTTTCCGCTAATACTTCCTAATCCTACGCAAGAGTAAAAACAAGAACTGAACTGAAAAAAAATTGTTATGATTCCTTTGCGCTCGATGCTACCCTAGCCTCGCATCCAGTCAGAGAGCTTGCAGTTCAGTTAAAATCTTGAGAAGTATTGATGGCTTCCGCTACTAATTTACCAATAGCAAGTAAATGCCTCCGGAGAAAATAGGAAGCTCCGAATTTATAAAGCAAATCAAATAAAAAGTACTAAAAAAAGAAAGAAAAAAAAAAAGAAGAAAAAAAAGGCCCTTTAAGAGGATTCCGGGCGTTCTTCGTCTACCATAATCTGCAAAATAAGAAGAAAATTTTGTAATTTTACAAATTAAATTTTTTAACTGGTTTTTAATTCTACGGAGCTATGAATATTCTGAATCTTGAGTATTTATTATCTCGTGGGAGAAAAAAAAAGAAACAAACGGTATGCATTTACCGCCATGGATGTAGCTTCATCCTACTTCCTATCGGGAGCTATACTATCTATAACGTGCTGCTATAGCTTCATTTCCCGGCCGTAAAAGATACATTGGCGTCAAACTGGTCCTCTTGGAGACCTTTAGACCATTACCAACAACCGACTGAACAGAATACCGGCATAGTTCTGAATATTCATGTCATATCGTCATCACTCCCTTGGCGATTAGAGTGAGGGCATAATTCAGGTAACTGACAATTTTGCCTGCACTCACGGTCACCAAGTAACGGATGTTTTTGGAGCCAAGAATCTTCGATCTCGTGCTTGCGATGGAGCTTCTTCCCGGTTCGAGTTTAAAGAATCTCGGCCGCATCCATCATTACAGGCTCTGCTCTACTTCAAGTTCCTGTCAGAAACTTTACAAAATCGGAATTACTCGTAGACTAGAGCCATGGCTTCTCTATTAGTGTGGATGATATGTGGAGCGAGTACTGGGTCTTGAGCTTTTCAAGAACCAGTACTTTCAAGAGCTTCATTTTATTCTCTAGTTTGTCTTCAGGTTATCACGAAGCTCGTTATCGTTTACGGTGATGATCTGTCAGCCATTTGCTTGATGTAAGTTGGTAGTTTACATCTTTATCACTTCCAGAGAAGTCTTGAGGAGACGCAAATGATGAATCAAGCGTCATGATATATCGGCACTCAAGCAAAACTGCATCTTGCATCTTCCACATACACTAGTCCCCGGACCTCATATCCCCGCTTAAATGTAACACCGTGACGTTTATATTTATTTTCTTCTACCATAGATATTTCTTTTTATCGACAACAATCGATCGAAAACGGCAAGAATTCAATGCCATGGCCATCCATCAGAGTCTTCGACAAGCAAACAAAACAGTCATAATCAACTTGGAAAACAAGCTATAGTCGCCGCTTCAGATCTACGATGCCTTGTGTCTATCCAGACTTTCATATCCTAGCCAGCCACTCACTCCAAAAATCTCAATCTCAGCGGTCCATGCTTTTATATTTTTCTTCCTCTATTCTCTTGCTCGGCCGAGCCATCATATACCTATAATGAAGTCTTTGTATGTAGTTTTCCTTTCTTTCTTCCGTGATAGAGGTACATACTTACATATACAGATATATACTTGTGTATAATGAGACATTACAACGTGAAGGCTGCTACCCTGTGACAGGCGGGACTTTGCTACTCTAGTCGCCCAAAGCGGCAGGAAGTATGTAGAATAGCCGGCCACATATTGTTACTCTTGAGAGCATGCAGATTACGCTTTCTCTTCTAGGTAGGTTGAAAGACAAATGCTATCGTTACTAGTCAGAAGAAAAAAAAAGCAAGTAAGAGATAACAGAGACCCCTGCGTCTAAAGAAAAAACCAAGAATGCTGCTTCTTTATTTGGTCACTCGCGCAAGCTTAAAGCAAGGCATTTAGCATTGTAAGTAATATACTGTATCTGTACATATGCTAATATGTATGTCTCTAGCTCTCCTGCTGACAAGAGACGGGACTAGAACATCTATTCAATGTATCATAACTGCAGGCAGCAAATCGGCAGGTGATGAGGGATTTGGCTGCTTTCATGCACACCCCTGCTCTGATTGCCCAAGCTGTCTGAGAGCTTGTCTAGAGCTACCTTCTGATCCCCAAGCTTCTTTCACGCAAGCTTCTTCTTCTTCTTCTTCTCCTCACCATTCACTCCCCCTCTCTCCCTCGCTTTGCTGTAGCAAATCAAAGAGTTGATATCACAAGGTTATAAAGAGAGCTCAAAGAAGAATAAAATGGCAGGAAACCAAGAGACAGGCATTAGCATTGTAGGTAGCATTACAGCTTTGACAATGGGAGGTTTAGAGATCCAAAGCATCACCGAGATAGCTTTCCCCTCACTTTGAAAGTTTCTGCTCTGTTCCTTCGAGTAGCTTTCATGGTTTGTTATTTTTTTCCTAGAGTTTACTCTCAGACCTACCCCTCAGCAAGAGAAAAAAAAAAGCCATATCACGAAGCTCTCGGGACCCTCTTAAACAGCAAGATTTTTTGGCTAGGACAAGGGCTGTTGGCTGTTTTGTGACAAGCAGCGGGAATCTGTGTGTTTTTCGTCTCTTTTCCCCTCTCTATCTAGCCATTAAATCTCGTTTGACCTTTTTTAAAGTTTCTTTATTCGATATCTAGATAAAGAAAAAATCAAAGCGGTTTTCAATGACGTATAAAGGCAAGGACAAGAAAAAAAAAGAAGAAAAAAAAAGGCAGTAGTAGGGACAGAGCTTTTGTTATCAAAGAGAGCCTCTATTCTTTTTGCTATTCTCTTCCCCTTCCTCTTGGAGTGCATTAGTTCCAAACAGCTTTCAAAGCGGCTATAGTAAATAAGCTATAGTATCCGTTATCCCTTGCAGCCAGTCATCGTGCAGCTGTTACTTGTTACTGCTCGCTTTTCTTGTTGTCACATTGACTTGCATCAGCTGGAATCTGAGGCCCAGTTTCTGCATATCTACATTTGTACATTATGAAAGAGGATGAAGTACTAGTATTCTGCTTGGCTTACAAATGTCCTTTTATTTTATTTTTTCTCGTAGTATCTAACCTATAGCTTGGTTCATTGAATTCTTAGGACAGAACTCAAGAAAATAATATACAAAATAGAATGGTACATCGATAAAAATATATCTGTTTCTCTCATGATGGATAACGTTACTTGCTAAGAAAGCCTCGCTTAACGAGCATATGTAGTAAGGCGGGCAGTGTAAGGCGAACTACTCGACTCTCACCGGTCAATTTCGTTGTGGCATGCCAATATGTCACGCCCACCAATCTCTTGCAACAAGCCCTCTAAGACAAGAATCGGCGAATCATAGTCCTCCGCAGACAATTTATGATACAAAAGTGATGAGAGTAATTTTTTAATCTACTTATCAATTTTAAATGTAAATTTTTTAAAAGTCAAGTATGAGTCGAAAGAGGAAACACACAAAACCGCCCAGCATCTCGGAGGATCACCATAGGAGCAAACCCATCCAAGATATACCACGTTGGTTTTCTTTCTTGCTTGATATGATCTATGGTTCCACGTAATTCTTTTAGTTACAAGTATGTACATATGTATCTTGCACTATAAGGAACTATCCCGTAGAAAAAGCCATGCATCTTTGCATGTATTAGTGTCATGAGTATAGTTGGCACGTTAGTATAATAAGTAACTAAGTGGTAAAACAAGATTGCTCCCAGAAGAAACTCTCCAGGTTATTTTCGCTAGTACTTCTTTAGATTCGTTCCTCTTGACTTTTCTGCATTATGACTAAGTATATTGGTTCACTTATTTTTCATCCACACTATACATGTATAATTGTAGATAAAATTTTCCTAGCTTACCCGCAAAGCTACCACGACAACGAAAACGACAACTTGTAGCTAGTATAAGAAGTAGATCCGAGGTCTTACATCATATTTTTCTTTCATATTTTTTCTTTGCTGTCCGGGAATTGAATCCTATGAATATCACAGTATGAAAAAGAATAGAAATATAATATCGAATACAAACATCGTAACCTATCAAACTAGAAAATATAATGTATGAGTCCAGGCCGAGCAGAAATTTAAACAGGATGGATGATTTAATGGCTAAGACGGTCAGGTTTCTTTTCCTTCTGCATATCTGTACATGTATACCTGTTTTCTTTCATCTTTTTAGCTTTATTCAAAACACCGGTCACTCAGATAAGATAAATTTGTGCAGTAATAAATTAGGCGATATGGAGTTTGCGTCATAATAAAAAAGCAAGATGTACAATAATTATTGATGTACTAAGGGATTGTTATATCTGCAGCAGAGTCTAGAAAGACATAGAGCTCTGTATGATCTCTAATGCAGTATCCATTGGAGATACATATCACAGGTGTAAAGTGGACAGGTACGATGTTACATAGAAGTCTACTATGTGAATTGTTCCTAAAAATGACAATCAACAAGTGGCGTTTTATTGATCAGATGAATCAATGATATATCTAGTTTCCATTTTTCAACAGAGGCATTTTTGTAAAATAATCTTCTTATTTATCTCGTTTCTTGTTTTTCTTTTCTTAATGCAGCCACACAGACCCAGTACTTACATATGTACTGGAATACTTTTCCAACCATCTGCCCTTTTTTGCATCAAGTGCAATATGGTTGGCTAGATTCTTTCTAGCTTGTAAAACGGAAGAAAAATACGTTTCTTTTTTCACTCTGACTTGTTGTTTCTCAGCATTTTACTCGCCCCTTCGAGAAAGTATCCTTGCTCGCCGATTTTATACTGGTCTGTGCTCAACGTCCACAAGTGGTAAAGCTATTGATTCCTTATTTTCCTTTTCACCTCTCTCGTCGTTTCTTTCCTCTCCATCCTTACCTCAACTGAGTAGCTTCTTCTCGGTCGATCCAAGATCTCGGGTGAGAAATCTGTAGCTTACTATGTACATATACATACTAATACATTGAGAAATAGTCGGCGCACTAGTATCCATGCGAGTTGATATTACGAATATTGTCTCGAATCCATCTTAAGCAGAAGCTACGGAATCAATTGAATGTACTAGTTTGTTTGAAATGTGTAGGGATGTTGAATTGTGCCTACGCTATAGGCTTTAAGTGTTTTTCAGGTACTAACTATTATTTACTAAGGGTTATAACCCTGCGGTATGCCTTCTTGTTATGCGCTTCCCAATGGCTCACACCGGACGTTGAAAAGTATCATTATTAAAAACAACGAATATATGTAAATTCACTTAGCTAATTCTAGAATTCTAATCCCAACTCTTAAACATTGCGTCTATCTTAAGATATAAACAACAAGTTACGTACACACATATCCTCAAGAATAAAATCGAATCTATATATACCACGTTTTGTTGATATCAACGCTGAAGGAGACCGTGCTAGATGTCAGAATAATCAAAAGTGTTGTTCAAATCGGATTCCATCTTGGCATCAGGTTTGTATCTATAACGAGATGTGGTAGTTGATTATGAGATTTGACATACATAACCGATATAGACTATGACTCCCTGCCTTGCCGGTAAATATACTTGAAGCTTAAGGGTCCAAATTGGAGAGAGCTTCATGCTGACTCAACTTGATTTTCTGTTCTGGGGTTTGAGAACGTTGATCCGCAATAAATTGCAGTAGGTGTGGTCATAATGGGGATCTTTAATGCAAGCTTAGACATACTAGGTCAACGTGGTGGTGTGAGGATAAGCGCAAACTCAGCTGCTGCGGCTAGTAAAACTCGATAATGATGCTTCTAGAACATATCTTTCAGGCAGCAGCACTAATACCAAGAGTGTATATATTCTTACAATGACAAGAACACTAATGTTGGAACATTAGAAGGGCGCTGCAGACATACCCATAATATAGAGCTATACCCAAGCTTGAGCGGAACTCTATATATAGACATCCGAGGATTAATAATGCAGCATGCCAATGTGCCTCTGGGTTTCGATCTCCACAACGGCGTGTTTAGAAGCACATCTAAGCCCTTTTTGACAGGAAGAAATTAGAAGCTACATATATATATAATATGGAATTGCATAAATTGCTTTACATTTTCTATAAGCATACATATATACAAACCATGTTTCCAATAAAAGAATAAAAAATTAAGCATTCACGAGACGAACCTGTAGCTCTTTATACCACACACCATATAACCATTATATTCTTCAACCGATCACTTTCTGACTTAAGGGTGGAAGCACTAGCTTAAAATGTGCAAATTTACGAAGCGTCATATTCAGCCGACTCAAAAATGCTCTCGGCAATCTGGCATAGTACTAAGGAAACAGAAGACTCTCCTCACCATTTCCACGAGGAAGAGAAGAAAAGAAAAGGAAGGGCACACAACGATTTGAACACAAAAGTAAGAACGGAATAATAACAAAGCCAACGAGGGAGGAAGGCATGGTAGGCTTTCCCACACCTCGCACCCTGCTATTTTGAGACATGGCTGCTGTTCTGTGCCACCTGAAGGTTTTGAACAAGCAGAACATGCACGGGCCAAGAATAAAAGAGCTATTCTCTGTCTTTCTTTTTTTTTTCTTGTGGTTCTTGTGGCCTGTTAGAGAAGAAATGCTTGCTTATACCAGCCAATTTGTAATTAAAGAAGATGAAAGAGTGAAAGTTGGTGGTGAGATTGCGTAAGTGTTTATTTGACTTTGCTAATATCGGCTATCAACCGGATGTATAGATATATCTAGATGACTCAGGTTTGAGGTGTGTGATCTAAGAACTTGGCAAACTAGTTATTTGTGGTTGGTAGCCGATTTAGCATCATTCAAGTCGACAAAATGAAAAAAAGAAGTCTATGCACTTATCTTGAATTATTGTTCAAGTTTCGGCATGGGTTTGGATCTCCTTCTAAAGTCCTTTGTTTGTTCAATTCGATGAATCGCTCTCTCATGCTTGTTTTCTTGCCTTGCCTTTGTTTTCTTTAGCTACGATGCCCCCCTTCTGTCTGTTGCTACCCTCGGCCATTTTTTGGTAACAGTTTCACCTCCAAAACATACCATGTATAGAATGATAGGTCTGGACAGCACAATATAACATGGGAACCTGGGGAAAGGGGTGAAATAAATGAGGCCCAGCAAGTAGTGATGAAGACGATAATACTAAGGTGTCGGTGGAAACGGTAGATCTAGGAAGATTGTTGATAATACATAGAAAGTGTAGTTCTTTTCATATTTTGAGGTATACATGATCGATGGTCTTGAGAAAGAGAAATAAAGCATCAAGATATTGGAAACATGAGATTACTTAGTATAGGTACCTGTACATTGTTCGAGGTTGTATATTGAATTATCATGGTATATCTTGCGCAAGATCTTCATGTCTTAGTATGGAAGTATAGGCAAGCTATGACTGCAATTTACCACATAATGGTCATCAGCCAAAGAATGGATATACACCGACGACACACCTATGTGAAGGTAGTTGTGAGAAGGTCACACACATATACAAGCATAAAATCCGAGATAATATATGGTATTGCGATCAATGGACGAAGCCGTCTAGAATGGTATGTGTAGGATATAAAAATGGGTAGCCATAAACCGAGAAATATGAGAAAAAGAATATGCATGGCATAGTGAATTAAAAAGAGCATTGCAAAAATAATGAAGAAACAAGATAGGGAAATATACGCAAAGAGGTAGCAAATATAGGGAAATAGTACGAAGTTGCGAAAGCATCAAGCCTTTGATCAACCATCTAGTTATATGCAAAATATATCATATAGCGGCCTTTCGGATACCCGCCCAACAAGCAAGAGGATGACACGATGGTCACGACGAATGAAGCCCTATATGCCATAATGATACATATGGGAGGACATCGTAACGAAATGGTCAATAGCAAATTTTACTTGAGCTGGCGCAGAATCTCACCAAGGAAGTCCTCGAAGCTTAGCGTGACGTAGCCATCACGATCGTCGTCGAAGCGCTTGAAGGCATCCGTCATGCGCTTTAGCGAGATACAAGCCTGAACGAACAGGTCGAATGACATCATACCGTTCCGGCGCTTGTCAAAGGCATCGAACAGAGTCTCAACAAAGGCTGGTGATAGACGGTAGCGGAAGGCCACTAGAGCGTTTGTGAATTCGGGCAGCGAGATAGTGCCGCTCCGGTCAGCATCGAACCGGTCAAATAGCGTGCGCCACGAGGCCAAGAAAGACCACAGACCGCAGAACTCGCTGAAGCCGATGGTGCCGCTGCGGTCGCTGTCGAACATGCGGATCATCATGCGGACAGTCTGCGAGTCGAAGGAGGTCCAGTCACCGTTGACTAGGGCAGCACCCAGTTCCTTCTCGGAGAGTTGGCCGGTTCCTGTTAGATGAGGGCGAGATGTTAGCATACATGATTGATATCTGAAGTGGGCGTATCGCTAAAATATCTTCTCGGTCTATCTGTTCTGGTGGGCCAAGACCGCCGTTCTGCTGCGGGGGAGGGGCTCATCTTGGAATATAGCAGGGCAACATACCATCCTTGTCGACGGCACGGAAAAGCGGCAACATGGTCGCATCGGCACCGGGAGCGTTGGTGTCGACCGGCGAGGTTGGTGGCCGGTTTGCGGGCGGCGCATTCTGGGCGTTTGGCCGCGGGCCGGTGGGCTGAGGAGGAGGAGACATGGCGTACTGGTCGCGCGACGATGGCGAGCGTGCTGCTGCATTGCGGGCTGCTGGTACTGGTTTGGTATGGCTGGTTCTGATAGTGTTGTTGCTGTTGCTGCTGCAGTGGGGGAGCTTGCTGGTGGTATTGCTGTGGCGGCGGCTGTTGCTGTTGTTGGTGATATTGCGGCTGTTGTTGTTGTTGTTGTTGTTGTTGTTGCTGTTGGGGACGAGGCAGAGGAGGAGCGGGCTTCTGGTAAGAGGCTACAGGCGACGGAGAAGGCTGAGGAACTCCGCCTTTCTTTATATAGGGGAAAAAGAGAAAAGAAGTTAGCTAGCGAACCACTGACTGGCATTCGACATGTTATAAAAAGGCTGGACAAAGTGGACTTAGTGGTGCCGAAGACTGTGCTGGCCGTGGTTGTGGTAGTGGTGGGTTAGTGGGTTTGGGGTTAGGCAAGATGACATACCTGCTCGGGTTCAGCGAACCTGTAACAATGACACAAATGTTAGCAAAAGGGTCCCATGGTTGACCGGTTGGTGTGGTAGTGGTATTGGTTGTAGAAGGTGTTGGCAGCTCGTTTTCCCGCCGTATTTGCCTCCGTCCCCCGCCAGGCGTGCCATTGTTTCTAGTGCCTCACCACCGAGAAAATGCGCTGCCATGCAACGGCGCGTGAAGATCATGTCCACAAACGACGAGATTTGGGACGAGGAGGGGGAGGCGCCAGAGCGTAGATTCGGGGTGATGCTCGTTTTTGGCTGTTTTTCGTTTCCGCAAGGTGTTTCACGATGGCTTCAGAGTTGCCCCGCTAGCAGTAAAAGCGATGAGAGGTGTTGAGCAGGCTAGCTAGTGCAAGAAACGTACCTGGGAAGCTCGTCTGGGTTGAAGGGTCTGTTGTAAGCCATTGTTGTCGCGGAGACTTTTTGTCTGTCTTTCTAGCTTCTTTGATGTGCGATTTGCGACGTTGGTGAGAAATGCGATGACCGAATAACAACGTCAAGGCAGTTTTGAGTAGCTTAGCGGTAAGAATAAGTTTTGAGCTTCGCAAGGAGAACAAGATTCGTTGCAAGATTGCTAGCGATGAGGTTCAGAGCTCGGATAAGCCTGGACAAGAGCTTGTCGCAGAATAGGGCAGGAACGAACAAAGTGGATCCGGCTCGTTTTGGTGCTGAAGGCTAAAAAATAGCTTGTGATGATGAGACAGGCAGTTCTGGTAACTGCTTCTGCTGCGAAGACTGCTTGCTCCTGGGCAAGGTTCTTGCTGTTTTTGATCGCAATTGCTTAGTTTTTGGTAGGTCCGCTGTGTTGAGTAATTCCTATCTCTTGGGAGGTTGGTTGGTTGATTGGCTGGTCTAATAGATGGGAGGAAGGAGCTGAGTCGCTAAGTTAGTTGCAGTAGCACAGTTGGCAATGCTAGAATAAGCAATTTCAGGGCCAAGGACAGATGAAAAGAAAAAGGAGGGGGTTTAGTAGTCAAAATCACAGGGCACACGTATAGGGAGGTTGACGATGGCGGTGTTGCTATTTAATTGGGTTTGCGTTTGAGGCCGAGTATTTAGAGGACAAAGAAAAAACAAAGAAACTCGAGAAACTGCCAATGTGCCACCAGGAGGCGAGTGCCTCACATATAAATGTACTTTACTCCTGTCTACCTATCGAGTGGTTTTGCCTGTTTGTTGTTAAGCCTGCCCTGTGTGAGACTCAATCAGCAACGGGCAATGTCCAGACCAGGCCGTTTGAACGCCGCCCTGTCCGAACGAGCGAGGAAGGCCCTTGCCCGCCCGGTTAGAACGGCGGGTAGACAGGAGTATCTGCTGTGTTTATACAAGCAAGAAAGTATGTAAAATGAAATAGATTATCATTCAACTAGAGTTTGCGACCTACTACTATAATTGGTATGGCAGATAGTTAAAAACACAAAAGTAGTCATCTCAGTGTTAGTGCTAGATTAGGCAAACCTATTAGTTTAATATGTAGCCTGTTACAAGTATAGCTTCTAAACCGTGGTAGGTAGATTGGGATGCTGTATTTTCACTTATATATTTACATGTAGCTAGGACAGGCTTAGCCATTATGTTCTTCTCCTATTCAGCCTTGATAAAAAGCCATGTATCTGGTAGTTATCATCATGCAACTTGCCATATGGATACATTTGTCCAAGGTCTCCCTTTGAGGGTCCAAATTGTCTCTTGTTGACAAGCGAGAGTTTGATGGCCCTTTTTCTTGTGTCTTTTATTGCCATGCCTACTACTACATCTACATAGCTAGTGGAAATTCAAAATGGAGCTCATTCCTTCAACGTCGTCTTCGTCTGATACTTGCAGTCTCACAAACCCTGTGATTATCACGTACGCTCACGTACCTAGTATGGGCACATACGGGGAAAGAGAGGAAGGGTCCTGTGCGCCGTCTGCATATTGTTTCACGGTGTATTAGCAAACAGAAGCAATAACCATGATAGCTCTGGTGCCCCCCCTAGATAGCCAACCAGGCAATTGTTTCTGTGACTGCCATGATACACGACGCTCTTGGTATTTTGTCGATCCAAAGTACAACTTCCAGGCCTGCCGGTCGTATATAACATAAATGTTGTTGCCTACTGAGGCTCCTTGAGCATGGGAGAAATCAATAGTCTAGCATCTTCTCAGTACTAAGCGCCGGGAATTCGCCCGTTCGGACGGTTGGAAGACAGTGATTATCTTACTGTTCTTTCTACTCTTCCACCACTATTGCTTATGATCTACGATAGTAGGCCCTTGTTTATTCCTTTGATAATCTTCGTTCATAACGATGCAAGCACCGATAACCATGTACGAGATCGCACCAATTCTCAACTTAGTGCTTTCATATGATATCAATCAGTAATTAGGGGTGTCCTTGTCTTTAATTATGGATTTGCTCACCAACCTGACAATCACTACAAGGTTTCTGACACCTACAGCAATTATATCATGAGCGCTCAATTGTATGGACCTGCAATTGGCAAAGATGTTATAAATAATATACACATCAGCCACAAAACCGGCCCAAAGACACCTGTTGAGACAGCTCAATAATATCCTAACTGCTACCTGCCGGTTTACTGTGCCGCTGTTTTACAATAAACATAGGGCTTGACAAATGTTGGCAATGTGTAGATGAGCTGTCATCAACAGGGTCATCATTCTACTAAGTTGGCATTCTGATAGTTCAGATCAGATTTGCATCCCTTCATATAGCCGGCCGCATCATCATGCTTTATCAGTCACTATTTTCCTTTACTAGTATGGCCCCTTTTCAGCCTGGCTTGAATTTGAGAATGGTTGGTCCGATGCTATGTATATAGTTTGAGATTCATCCTATCGATATCATTCCAAGTTCATGTCCTTTCAAGCGATTAAACACAGTTTTCTTTCTCGAGCGGCTCGTATACTATTAGAAGTTCATCTTCTGTCAACTTTGGGTCAAGGCTATCTAAAGAATCCCAAAATACTCTCACAATTATCAAATTCATAGCGGGCATGGAGCACTATATACCCGCGATTATTTACTTCTTGCGTACCTGGTCTAAGAACTCATGGGATTACAAAAATGATGTACAAGTAGAACAAAAGGTTTTAATTGTTCCATTTCTTGTCGGGCTGGGACTCTCCTTTCCGGAAAAAAATTAAAAACTCGACTGTGTTTGCTATATGACGTAGTATCTAAGAACCATCCTAGACTCCATATGCCAGGTCAACTTATGGCTATTTTGTGCGTCTCTACGTATTATACAACTATAATCGTTACTACTTATATACATATACATGTCTGTTATGTATGCCACTAGCCATAAACTCCATGTTCCATTAGGTCTTGATTTTGCATGCATAGCCGACAAGACAAAGAGTGACAGAATAAACACACGTAAAACGGCCCCTCAATGTCCTCACACACAGCATACAGGCGGTTCCTTCGTCTCGAACAGGATTTCTTACCTCATTTAGGTGCGGCAAGTCTAGTCCCAAGATCCAGGTTAAGAGGCACCTTGGCTCTAGTTAGAGTAACATGAAGTTGGTTTTGTGGGAACAAAACAATGGCTTGTGCGTGATTAATTCACTAATGTATAAGATTCTGCATGGAGTTTTATCGTGATGAAATTCTTTCTAGTGCTAATTCTTGCCTACCTGCATTGCAGTTTCTAAACTTCTAGAAAATCTCTCAATATTTTGTCCCTCCCTCGAGGCCTGCGGCTAACCCTAACCAGCAATATCACATCTTGCTACTATAGTGACCACCATTGCTTATTTACCCATTACCAATCATCATGGCGCTTGCTTCGGGACTCGCCACACACGGTGCTGAGTTTTGGCTATTTGGATACGGGTAAGTTTCTTTTAATATTTAAGTTGCTTTAGCCTTGTTTATATACCTCTTACGTTACTAGCGATTCAAGCGAGACTTCGGTCTCCCTCCCGGCGTTTAGTGGCGCTCGCTTCTCGGGACAGCCTCATCTGCCAATCTTGTGATCTCCTCCAACAACTATTGAATCCGTGGAAGCTCATGATTGTCAGCTTCTCTCTGACTGCTTCTTTGCTGAAGCAGTCTGTCTTTGAAAACTCATCTCAGAAGATAACTTCCAGCTCTGACTTGCCCTCTGTTCTCCTCGGTGCTTGGACCCCTTGATACTCCTGCTCAGGTCCATCTCAATATCGGGTCGAGCCTCAATTACTCTTCCCCGTTCACTTGCTGGGATTATGACTAGAACATCACGTCACGATGGACGCTCCAATCACATGCTCTGTACACCGAAGTAGCCAAACCACACTACTAATCATGTTTAGTGCACACGCTTCAACACCAAGAACCGAATACTCTCCGAGTATCATCAGCAAGCTGGCTTGCTTGAGTTGGTAATTGTGCTGCCGAAAAGGCATGGCCTCTAGTGAGCCCACGTCAAGCTTGGTTACTTTTTGCTTGCTTGCTAGTTGCTGCTACTAAGTTAATGCTTCATATCGATTTGTCTCGCTTATTCTTCTCGAGCGTTGCCTTGTCGACAGTAGCCTCGGCATCAGTTGACAATGGCGGTCCGATCTACAGCAGGCAATGTCTTAAATATCAATATCTGCTCCGCCAGCTTGTGAGCTGGAATGGGAAGCCCACTTGAACTTGAACTTTACTTTCTGGCTATTTAGTTCCTGCAAGTGTCGTCATGGCATCGCGCCGCATTAGGAGCCAAAATCAAGCACATACTTCCAATCCTAGTCAGTTAGTGCCCACTTGACTTGCTCTGGCTACTTTAAGAGTTCATTACCTAGGCGTTGCTTCATGTCCTCCCTACCTTGTCTCAACCTGACTCGCTCAGGCAATGGTTATTGGACTCAATATTCAGGCCGATTCCTACCACTACTACTACTATCACTTCTTCTGCTGCCACTTTTGTCGCCTCTGCCTCCAATCGCCATGCAGCACTTCATCTGCGATGCGACCTGCAACTGACTCACGCTCTGTACACTAGGAGCCTCATCTGGAAACCCCCGCCACATTTTGGTGCGTCGTCTTCTTGATTCCAACTCACCCCGGCCACTACCATTAGCTCGTTATGTGGTGTGTGTGGGCGTTATACTCGACTCTAACCTACTTGAGTCCCTTGATCAATACGTATGAAGATCCTGACTGACTGACTCTTGACATGCCTTTCTCCCAATGCAGATAGGCGTGTGCCCGGATATGTGACGGGCTATGTTCGCAGGTTTTGGCAAGTAGGTTGACGTACATCCCGAAATCGCCCCTCCCTCCCCATCATCCATTATCATAACCCGCCCGCCCCCAGCCTGGCTTCCACCCAATCCGCTGCTAGTATGAGTGTGTTTGTTGTGTCTGCATGTTCCATACATGCCTGCTCACGTCTCTCCACATCATCATACTTTTGTGTACAGTATTCATGCATATAATAAGATAATACATATACATACGTATATATGCAACCTGTTACTTCTTTATTCCCCGCCCGAATCTGGCTTTAGATCACTGGATAACGCACTTAGTGGGCTTTTCAATGCACCGGACATTTGGGCCTTAGGGCAGCCCTCGTCTGCTTCCATTCTTCCATGCTCTTTCCTAACTGATAATAAGCTGTCGCTAACTGATCCCTATTTTCAATTAGGCAAGGTAGGACATCATACCTCTTCTCCTCATCTCTCTATTTTCCCCTTTTTTCCATTTGGACATCGAGAAAGATGCTTACACATCTCTCATCGCCGTCTAAAATCTCTATAGAGACTCTATCAAGTTGGCATTCCGACCCTAGCTGTTGTTAACTTGTGAGCCTTGGTCCGTATTCTTCTATTGTTGGCTAACCCATCACCAAAATAGCGAGGACCACCGAGGCACACCTGAGGCTCCTGGCCGAGTGGTGACTCTGATCGAGAGATCGTATTGGGAGACATTAAACGACACTTACCATGAAGCCCCTCAACAGGTTTGGGGCGTCGCCTACCGCATCCGACCCAACCGAGTTGCTGAAGTCAAAGATTACTTGGATATCCGTGAAATCAACGGGTACTCGGTTCATCACAAACCGTTTCAACCCGCCGATGGGTCACCTCAGATCCGAGCTCTGGTGTACATAGGTACACCTGATAATGAGCAATTCGTTGGCCCGCAAGATCCGCAACAACTTGCTGAACATATTGCCCAGAGCCGTGGCCCTAGTGGCCCAAACAGTGAATATCTTTTGGAGCTGAATACAGCTCTCAAGGCCCTAGGACCCGAAGGCGAAGATGCTCATATCGCAGACCTTTCGTCGAGGGTCTCCGATATCCTTGTTAGCAGGGAAGGTTGAAGGAAGGCCGGGAATTTGCTAGTCGGCTCAAAACATCTATCGGGTGCTTCTAATGGTGTCTTGATTAACGACTGACGTGATGAAGTCCCTGTGGTACCTACTATTATCTCGAAATCATGCGTTCGCTACCTCCTGTCATCCTAGAACTTACAACGATAACTAATGTCTTCGAAAATATTTGTCATCGGTGCCCCGAGAATTGTTACCTACCTACATTGAACCGTCATGAGTAACTAAGTATATTGATTGTCAGATACACGAGTCAAAAAGGCTGATATAAGAACTAACAAAACTAGCGATGGACATAGTGCTAGAACATGCTCAGCCTTGTACCTCTTTCTTCTTCTGTATTGGCAGTTTCCAGATTTATAGAGATTTTGTTTGTTTGTTTTGTTCGTAGGTGGAATGACTAATCTTCAATATAGGTATCACAATCTAAATAGACATCTGCCTTACACAATTAAGATGTCTATCAAACTCACCAACATTTTCAACTCTGATACCGACCTTATTATCATTTGCTTTACCTCAATAAAGAACCAATCAGAAACGTCGATACGAGATCTAGCTCGGCCATACTAGTAATAAGCACCTTTGTTCACCATGGAAACCTTTGCTATCAATGTCTTGAATGACGAGAATAACAAGAAGTGGACCAGGCCATTACACTGATCAATAATTATGAGAATCTAAATGTCTATTTTCATCGATAGCTATTGTTGTTCTTAACGATGATTATGAATAATGATGCCACAGCGGTCATCACACATATTGCACATACTGTCGTCTAAAGCCTCAGACCATAACCCACCCCCGTTGATGAAACCGCTTGGAAAAACAAACAAAATATAACATGGTTATTGTCACACCTCTAAAAGCAAGATGAAAAGAAAACAAAAAAAGGTATGACAAAAAGAACCTAATCAGGCCAGTCGCAGATAGTACCATCGCGTCATATCGACTGACTACTCATAGTGAAAGCTGCAAAATACGAGTACTTGCTAATCACTTACCTGGTCGTCGAGCTTCATCTCTTTCTACCAACATGAATATATGCTATCAAATGGTTCGGGATAGACATCGATTGGCCTTAGTCAAAGATGAAGTGGCTAGTGCGAGGGTCCTTGGGGTGATAGTAACTGATAACGTCGCATAGCCAGACGCCATGTAGCATTATCATCACTCACTCTGTGAGTTGGTGATGATACCATGATCGGTTGGTGTGAAAGGCAAGTTATTATCAATATCGTATATGAAACTAGTAACCACGGCCACCCTGGGGATGATGCGGGGGACCGCCTTGGCCACCTTGTTGATTCGGATCCGGGTAGTACATGTTCTGGTAACTACCTGCAAACAAACAAACATTCATTAGCATCTTGATTAACAAACATGATAGATGCTATCAATGATTCGGCCTACCTTGGGGGTTAGCACCGTATGGCGCTTGAGCAGGATATCCGCCACGACCATATCCATTGGGAGGGTACATGTTAGGGTGTTGCTGCTGCACGGGGTACCCGGGAGGGACGCCATATTGCTGCATCTGAGGCCCCATGTTGAAGCTGCCGCCACGGTGACCGTTATATCCAGGGGCAGGGCTTCCCCGGCCACCATAGTTACCACCGCCGTTACCACCGCCGCGAGGAGGACCGTTGTCGGAGGCCTTGTCGACTCGAATAGTGCGGCCGTCGAATCTACCGAAACATATATGTCAATATGTCGAAGCCACAAGTAGACTATCAGTCCATATGTTGCAAGAGAAGACTTACTCGACGTTGTTCATCGTATCAATAGCCTTTTGGGCGTCACTTTCTTCAGAGAATCGTACAAAGCCAAATCCTCTGCTACGTCCAGTATCACGATCCTTGACAACGACCTTGATATTGCGAGACATGTTAGTATGCTTTACAGCATATGAGGCACATGCAGATAGCACAAAATGCGATCGCACTTGCCATCGGCGATAGTTTGTGATGGGCAGAAACGAAAGCTACAGAAGCTATATAGGGTGGGGATAGAATGGCATACCGCTTCCTCAATAGGACCAAATTCGCCAAACTTCTGCATAAGAGTGGCCTCCTCTGTATGCCAGGCAAGGCCGCTAATGGGTTGTCAGTGATAAGATCTCTCAACTATGTACTTGGAGTTCGCGTCAAGGTTAGTCCAACTTACCCAATGAATACCTTAGACATGGTACTGCTGTTTTACTGGGAAAATAATTAGGGCAAAAGATAAGATTTCTACTAATGATTGATTGTTAGATCGAATCAACTTGAAGAAACGGAATCGGCGATGGAATAAAGATTGGCGATCTTTGCTTAGAAAGGAAGAGCATGAGTGAAAGAAGTTAATTTGATTTTTGAAAGCGTCGAAGGAGGGGTTGCTTTGGTTCAGCTTCTGTGAAGTCAGCAACAGTCACTGAACCAAGGTCGACCTTTTTCATCATGCGGCGTGCCATTTTCACTGCAGTCCACCACCCTTGACTATTAGACGAATAGTAGCCAACGGCCAGTGGCCAACTAGCCATCCATCCACCTATCCACTACGGGATTATCTAGAGGGCAATAGCGAGTTGTGGGTAGACCCAGCCAAAGATAATCCGCCGATAGCGAAAGACACCAAAATAGTAGCAGTTGTATTATTACTGGCCCATCATATACAGACTAGTATACTGACAGACAGACAATCCGGAAAGCAAGTTTAGGCTACATACTAGTAGGTAAGAATAGCCTGGTATTTGGTGTATTCTCTGCATCGTCGATATTGTCTGTCGAAGTGTTCAAAATCGTAAACTCGATGCTGAACCGTCTACGGCCCAAGCAAAAGAGATTTCGCAATCAAGATCAACCTTGTCTAGACAGTACGCAACGCATACTTATGGCTGTCACTTGCCTGTCAGGGCTACCGAGATGGGAATGGCACGAATACCAAAACTCTTGCTCACATAGATAATGATAGTGGGGATACACGTACAGCATGATTAAAGACCTTCTCACTTGAGATGATGCGTCACAGGCTCCTACGGCGTCGAAGTGGCAAATCGCCATTGCAACACACGAGACTGCGAATAATAGCCAATATTACGGACGTACGGCAATGGTAATCAGTGAATAAGATGGAATACAGGCATGGTAGTGCATGGATAAATGCATAGTGTATAGGCGAAGAGGTTTGCTGCAGCAGATGAGAGCCAGTACAGCCTAATGCAGGCTATTCCTTCTACTGATACCGAAGGCTATGATTCCACACACGGTCACAGTCACGGTCACGATGGGGGTTATGGATGATTTTTTTGGTGCGTGGCTAAGTATGATTGATGGGATGCTGAAGCAGTGAAGTGATAAAGGAAAGGCAAGGCAGGGGATGAAATGGGGGGGCGTCTAGTTTGAGGTCCTGAACGACGGCGTCTCCGTTATGATGAAGGGAATGGGTAGTCAGTCAGGCCTCAATGACAGACAATGGCACTGGTGACAGGAAGCAGTATTTTCAAGACAGAAGGACGAAAGATGGGGCTTTCCATGTGCTTCTTTCTACCTATGGTACCTAGTTTCTATTGGGCATTGAGACAAGGTGGCCAGGCTAGCCATAGTCATGTTGGAAGTGTGAAGTTGAGCTTTCGGAAAGAGTTCGTTGCTGACTCTGGAGGGCTGAAGAGACGCTAGAGAGAAACCAAGACTTCTCTCAGCTGGGGCAGAGGGCTGTCAACTCACCGCTTTAGGGAACAGAAAGCAGGGATGCAATTGACTTCTGTTTTGCCTTTCTTGGTACCGTACCAAGACAAATGGGGTCCTTTTTTGTTGTCGGGGGATGTCTATGGTGGTAGCAGCCGTTGTTGCAACGATGGCGTCAAGGGCGGCAATGACAAAAGAGGAAGAAAAAAAGACAAGTGGGAGAAGCTGTGTCCCAAGAACTGGATCTGATGCTTGATAAAAAGGATATCCGGAGCGGAAAATATCGAGGCCAGCCAATACGTGCTATACCAGAAGTTTTCGACACAAAATCTACTTTGGGACGTATTAAAGCAGGCTGGATGGAAGGCAGAAGGTCGAAATGCTGTCTAAACGATGACGAACAGGGAGGGAGTCTTATTGATTGGTTGTTGGGTCCGGTTGGATAATCGTGTGCTTTTTTCGATGACGACAGAGCAAACAAGCTTGAGCTTCCTGGTAGGCGAAGAGAAGACTGGTACAACCAATAGTAGGCGCAGATCCTTTTATTTTCCCTGTTTTTTTCTATTCTTTTTGTAGCAGTACAATGGAAGGGAAGATAAAAACAGCGGGTTGATGGCAATGATGAGAATACGGAAGGTGATTCTCAACGGACAATGAGGCGGCCAAAAGCGAAGAACGAAGAGCACGAGAGAAATAATAATTGAGCGGAGAGAAGAAGGAGAAGAGAAAGAGGGAGAAGAGTGAGTTGGAAGAAGAAGAAAAGATGTCAAGGAAAGAGAACAAGGGGCTATTGGAGGTTCTTAAAGGCGAGCGAGCGTGTTGGCATACGTGTGTAAGTACTTAAGTACGTATGTGCTAACGTATGTACAAGTATGTTCTGTATGTTTCTGTGCGCATACAAGTGCAATATCAACATACAAGTATAAGTATATCTGTATACTGGCTATACACCACGGCCGTTATGCGCAATAAGCGACGCAAAAGCAAGCCAGTGAGTAAGAAAAAACAACGAGACAAAGAGGAACGCGAAGCAACACGACGATACGTATCCGTATGCTGACTGGCCACGCAGAAGGAAGAGGAAGGTTGTGTGATATATGTCGACGTTTGTTGTTGCTGTTGTTGTTAAAGAAACACGCACGTACTAAGACGTTGGTACCAATAAAGAAAAAAAATACCAGGGGAGGACAAAAATGGACGGGCGTCTTGTTTGTCGGAGACGAAGCAGAACCGAAACTGGCAGAGGGTGAAAGAACTCGGGTGTATAGCGTGCAGGAATTATGCCGGCGGAAGAAGAACAAGAGAAAGAATCATAAGAAGAGGAGAAGAAGAAGGAGGAGGAGGGGTGTGTAAGAAGAAGAGGAGACAAGGCCGAGGAGGAGCAAAACAAAAGAGGGAAAAAAAGCAACGTGCTGGCGGAGAAAGGCTTGTTTTTTACAGCCTGACACCACCACAGTAGATCAACTACTGTATATCTCACTACATAACAATAGGCTTGTTACTGTTTCCCAGAACAACGGCGCCTAAAGATAACAAGGGAATATCACACAGAGAGAGAGAGTAGGAACTAGCCAAGTCACAAGTCGTCGCCCCAAGACTTGACTGGAACAAGCCGGCAGAAGGAGAAAAAAGAAACAAAAAAAAAACAAGAAGAATGGCAGAGCGGAACGAGGTCGAGAGAGAACGGAGAGGAAGAAACGCCAACACTCGGTTTGAGATGTTCCCTGACCTTAGGGAAGACCGGCCAAGGTGACTACGACATCCCAAAGACAGATTGGCGGGCCTGAGTCTAGCTTGACAAAGTGACTGCCTGTCTTTTACAAGTCCTGCCGCTAGAGACGGAGATGTTACTCTCATGCGGTATTGTCATGTTTGGCTGCATATATTGCATTGGAGGGGGTCAAGGAGGGGAGCAGGAATAATGGCCTCGGACATGTTTAACAGGGGGGCCGCCTTGCTTTTGCCTTTGCGTTTTTTACCTTTTTGACTTTTCCTTTCTTTTCCTTTACATGTTTTCTACTTGGTCTATACTAGACTGGGAACCGGGGTTGAGCTCTTCTAAGCAAATGAACTTCTATAAGTTCGTTATGTTCTTTGATTTCTTCGGACCAGTTATAGTTTTTTTTGGCACAAGCTTAGCCAGGTTGTTATACACGTAATATGGTGAATGTATGTCTGTACTGCTGCGCTAAGAACGGGCAGTGCTTATTATGTACTTCCTACTACTACGGAATTCTGCCTACTTGCTTTTCTAGTCTAGGCCTAGCAATGGCAACTCAAAGTTAAACTGAGAAAAGGACACGCTGAAAAGAGAAAAAGCCAAAGAGGATGGAAAACGAAAAACACTGCAAAAAGGCATGTTCTTGAGGGGGGGGTGGGTGATTGCTAGGATAGAGATGGGGGTGTAACTTATCTAGACATGGCATATTGAGTAAGGGAAAAAAGGACAGAAAACTCTATGCCTACACTAAATTCTGCTAGCTAGTCTTCTCTATCTAGAATCTGAGGCTAGAGAAAGGTAGGCGTCGGTTACATGCTGCTTGATTCTTGCTATCATATAATTTTGGCTGTGTGTTAGCTAGAAAAAACAAGCAGTTGTATGTATATATATCTACGACTACCAGGAAGTCAGAGTGGCCCAAAAGAGCTCTCTTCAAGCAGGCAAAGCATCATTAACCGTCCAACACCCTCCATGTGGACAGTGCTTATTACACCTTTGTTACAAGGTCATTTCCTCACGACTAGTTTTATAGAAGCTCAAGCATAATGTCAGCCTACAGCGAGTCATATATAAAGAATGCATACAATATAAAAATATCTGTACATACATACCGATATATCTTGTATAAGACACAATTCCTCACAGAGGTATGTCCCCATCGGGATGGGAGAAAGTCACATGACCTATCCGCGTGGTATAAAAATAAATAATAAATATATAAATATATACTAATATGTATGTATTCACATGCAGTTATACTACAGATGTACACTGCCAAGAATGATGATTTACGCATTGTTCTCTTAGAATTCCATGCTATAGGAACAAAGAAGCAGTTCGTTACCGCCACTAGTACCAAGTTTTTAGTAGCTAAAACCCAAGGAAGACGCCATCGTTTGTTCCGATAGCTTTCTTTACATGCTCGGGAGAATGGTAGAAGGAAGAAAATAATAGGCTAGAAGCGAAGTGCCCCGGTAATCCAACATGTTATCTGTTTTGCAGGTAACATTGGCCGTCTCCAAACTGTTTGACTTGATTCATGGGAAACCGTGGAATAGCTATTGCGGCCAATTATAGTAGTGACAACGCATACCTTGGCTAACAATACCTGGCCTTAGTCTCTGACAAATATAGGAGATAGTAGAACGTTTAATGTTGACACGAACTAGGTAGGGACAAAGGCCAACAAA